>BPLR01004517.1:0-62429 GCA_021605095.1 Caerostris extrusa | reverse complement strand
ATACGTAACACAATTCAAGAAGATGTTTTCAAATAATGATCAACTATTACACACTTTTCTTTAACGACAGCTATAGAAAAGAAAGAAAGGACACCTTATTTTTTTCATAGCCCGTTGGCAGAATTAAAATTCATGCGTTACATCGACTTTGGATCGGGGTACATTTTATATACATCATTGTCTAACACATTTTATGCATAGTCCTTAGTTTTGCTAATCTACAGATATTCATGATACACAAAGTGATAAGATTATAAATGAATCATGAAATAAGAGTACCAAAACAAATGTCTAATAGAATGTGTGTTTCTCATGCTAAAAGCAAAATATCAAACTCTTGAATGATTCAATGTTACAAAATGTAACAAAGAAATTTATATTGTATCAGAAGCCCTATTTAAAAATATATCTCGAAAAATTTGATATTAAATGGTTTTTTGTTTTTAAATTTATAACTATTGCCTGCAGTAAGAAGCAGATATTCAGTATACGTGCAGTTCAACAAATACCAGCCATATGGAATTTCAATAAAATGTAAACAAACCACATGTTTCTTGTATCTCCTTAAAAAGGGGCTTGCAATAGTAATTATTGTCCCCCATTCAAACTAGAAATTTTAATGCTATTTTCAGATTATTTCCTTTATATATTTATGAAAATAATAAATAGTTATGAAATAATAATGTATAGCAAGAAAAAAAAAAATAAAATAAAAGTTTAGCAAGAAAAGTACCTAAATTATCCTTGTAAAGAAAGCGATTACTTAAAAATTTCAAATTTGAGGAAGTAAATGTTCTTGTTTTAAAAATATTTTTTTTTTTTTAAACGCAATGAATATAAGAAATGAGTATAAATAGTAACATGTATTTTATAAGAATATTTTGATTTCAAAAATGTCAAAGCGTTGCGCTTAAGGTCAATATTGCGAATAATAATATGTCAATAATTGCGAATAATAATAATATTGCGAATATATACTCGTAATAAGTCAATAATCAGAACTTTTAAACCAAAAAATTAAAATTAATTAAATTATTTTTGATTAAAAATCTGGAACAGGAAAGTTCCAAAAAAAAAAAAAAAAAAAAAAAAAAAAAAAAGGTAATTTCTTTTAATTAACAAAAATTAGTTCAGAGAGATAATGTTTACTAGAAAAACATTAATTAGGTTTTAAGAGTGACGTATACCATTAACATAAGAATAACGAGGTTGTAAATGAACAGTAAATGCTTTAGTAAGTAAATTATTAGGTAATAATTAAATTAATGATAGATAAAGACAGTATTCATCTGGAAAATATTTTATATTTCTATTTAAAATTAATTAATTAAAATAATTTTGATTAAAAATCTCGAAGAAGAATGTTCCAAATAAGGTAATTTCTTTTAACTAAGTATACAACAAAAATTAGTTCAAAGAGATAATGTTTACTAGAAAAAACATCAACGAGTTTTCATTGTAACGTATACAACAACGTGTGAATGAAAGCGAGACTGTAAACAAACAATAAATTCTATTTTCCCATATGCTTTTTGTAATCGCTGAAAAAAATTATTGGATAATATTTTAATTCATGATAGGTAAAGACCGTATTCATCTAGAAAATAATTTATATTTTTATTTTTGATTATTTTTCTGATTAATTTAACACAATCTAACTTCTCATTTGCCGCAGGTATTCCAATTGGAGATAGCTCTTATCCTTTTCAGTAACATTTTATTAGCCTATTATTGAAAAAATTTAATAAATATCGATATACTAATAATTTGAACATTTACTCTCACGTGACGAACACACATTGTATTTTTCTAAAATTGGAAATATTTATTCAGTTAAATAAGAAAAAAATATAATAAGTTATTATGCATTGTTAACTTGTTAATATACTATACATTAACACATTAAATTTAGCAGTTTATAGTTGACGTGAAAGTTTATAGAATACTTGACTTGGCGTAACTTTGAGATTTATGTTCGCCAATGGCTGCTTTATTTTGAGTTATTCAAGCCAAATACCTATGCAGTTCAACTACCGGTTGTTGGAATGGTAAACAACAGTATTAATGCAATCGCTTGTTATGGATGCTAGTCAGATATACGCTGCCCAAAGCAGTTTGGAAAAATATAGTTTAATAGTTATCGAGAATGATAAGGAATTAATGCATAGCTATACATAATTAATATTTTTTCCAAAAAAAAAAAATGTTATCTTTTAATATTAAGTTAACTTAAAATTTTAATGATTGAAAAATAAAATCATTTTCATTGCAATTAAAAACCTCTCTTCTACTACGTCGTTCTTGAAACCGTCCAACTTGGCAGCTTGCCAATTTTCCACGCAATTGGAGGTCGAACTATGTACTCATTCTTTATTTTTATCATTCCTTCTTTTAATTATTATTATTCCTTAATTATTGTTATTGTAATTAAAACCGCTCGAAGTTAGGTTAGTTTAGAATTCGGTAATTTACTTTACAATTGAACTTTATGCAAGCCAAAGAAAAATAAATTATGGAGATATTAATGCAGACGATTTTTTTTTTCTATTTATTATTTTTTCAATATTTTGGCAATATATATTTTTCGGTATTGAGACGAATTTTAAACATTTAATTCTTAAACTGTCTCTCTTTCAAATGTAGCAAAAATAGGGGCAAATAATATAGGAATTTAATACGAAAATTACGTGAAGCAATATAAGATGTTGATGATTATAAACGATGTCCATTTTGCAATCTGTTGACGATTCGTCCAGGGATGAGTTGTCGGCGTGGACGACGCATGGCAGCATCTGTTTGTACTGCGTTTCTTATGACACAAAGTAAAATAAATATAATTAGGAAAAAATATGAACATTCGAACATAAATCTGCAAATGGAAACCCTCCATAGTAGCCCAAATATCCCAATCTTTACTAGGCACACTTTTATCAATCTCGGTGGAATTTAAAATTTCGGAATAATTCATGACTTTTAATGAATAATTATCGTTTTCTTGAATAAATATGTTTTGTGTAGTGATATTTGTAAACGAAAGATTTCTTTCAATTATCGGTTAGTTTTAAATTTGCGAACTAACTTTTTACTTATAATTTATTGGTCTAACGAAAAGGCTAAGTTCCAATACAATGCGAATGAACCAATTTTAAAATATTAATTATTATATTTCCTTTTTATTTTAAAGAATGATTTATTTGGATTTAGTTTCTATGCAACTATATTCTGTTAATATTCTCAGTTTTTCTCACTGTTCTGACGAGATAATGAGTAGATAAAGCATAAAATAACAACTAATCCAAAATTCACAAGAAAATAGTCTTTGACTTAAGTAGTTTTCTTTGAAGTCCACTCAGTGCATTCCTTCAAAGGAAGTATCACCTATTAAGATCTTTTATCTTTTCCTTATTGATATAGGTATCTGAAAGTGTATGAAAACAGCACATTAAAAATAAAAAAGGAAAGCCTTTCATTAAAATTATGAAACTGCTTACAATATTTCATAATATATTCGATCTAATAAAACAATCTGAAATACTTATAACTAAAATGCCCTTAAAAATGTTTCTATTCATGAACTTTTTAATCAATAAACTTTATGCTTTTTATGTAAGTTGTTTTTAATGTAATTGTTCTGTATAATAATGCGAATAAAAATGTATAAAGTTCAGAAAATACACAAAATTAAATAAATAAATATAATATTTTGTACGAAACGAGTAAATAATTCTTGCCATGGTAAGTTAGAACGCAAATTGCATACTTGGTATTTTTTTATTTTAGCCATTAAATTAGATAAGTGTAATGCTGTTTGAAATAAATTATTAATTAGAACTCAGTGTGCTTATATATATATATACATATTTCTCTTCGGGTTATTTTTAATTGATCTATAAACGATGATAATTAAGATTTTAGGGTTCCTTTTTGTACCATAAACGTTTAGACCAATCAATAGCATTGATTCCCTCAAGTCGCTGATAGCACTGCTCATAAGTGCAAGTATCTTTTTACTTGAGCTCATTTACTATTGGAATGGTATATATCTTAATGATTCAGTATCACCTAATATTATGTCCACGTAATAATATTAATACCCGGGGCTCCCAAAATATGTCACGTAGAGAGATACAGATTGTGTGAGGCTGTCGTGCAACGCAGAGAAAGGATAGGGTACCAATGGAGCTCATGAATTCACTCGTAACTGTTGTCAAGCAAATGAAAAGTGTTATGTCATTTGTCAAAGCCAGCTTGCCAGCTTTGTCCTTCTCTTCAATAAACATTTTGACTCATAAGACAAGAAGGAAAAGATGATAAAACCTGGCGATTGTCGATAAAATGTCAAGCCAACAACAGGAATCACGATGTAATGAACCATTGTTACTTCAATCAATGCTTTTCTCATTTTTTTCTTTTATGCTATTGTCCCTTATTATTATTACTCATAAATATAATGCTTTATGGCTTCGTACAGGTTTGCTATCATATACGTAATACTACTACTGTGTACAAAAAGTAAGACCAATTTTCACTTTAAAATTTCAGGGGCTTATGGAATTTCAATTTGTTTTTCTTTTTAGGTTGTTGCCACTGTCCTTGACATCTGTGGGAAATTTGACATCAAAATATTCATTAGTGTTTGAGTTACGCTGGCTTTGTGAGACGCTCAAACTGATTCCGGCAATTTCTGAATTAATTGAGCAAAGAACTTCCATTAAATTTTGTTTGCAGAAACGTATAAAATGTTGCAGAAAGCATTCGGTGAGCACTCCTATATCGGAAAGAAATGTTTAGAAGTGGTATAAACAGTTCAAAGAAGGCAGAGAACGCGTTGAAGACGAAGAGCCCTCTGATCGACCATCAATTTTAACCGACGAAGCTCACGTCCAAAACATTAAAGATTTGGTGCTTGCAAACCGTCAAACCATATCGTTCCACAACCACCGTATTCACACCGTACCACTTCTGGCTGTTCCCTAAACTCAAAAGACCACTTCGGGGACACCGTTTTTAAGTCGATTGAAGCGATTCAACGTGAATCGCTGTGCTCTTTGAAGGCCATCCATGCCGATGACTTTTTAGCATGCATTCAGGATTGAAAAAAAAGTTGGCATAGGTGCATCGTGTCCGGAGGGGATTACTTTTGAAGGCTATGAAATAAATTTGGAAGAATAAATAAAGGGTTTTTGAGAAGAAAAAAATAATTGGTCTTATTTTTGGACACAGTAATATATGACTGGGGAAAGGTAGGACAAATCTAATTCTGAAGGGTGCCACGTCTTGGATATGTTCAGTCTGATCTAGATTGAAATTTAGAACGAATATCTCAGGACTGACATCTGTGAATTTCGCTCACTACATATGGATATTTCAGGGTAGGAATTGATTCTGTCATCCCTGGCATAGTCACGTTAACTTCTGGTTTCTCTTCGTACTATCCAACTGGCCCGAGCCATTAGCACGATATTGAAAGAAAAATAAAAATGACGAAATTATAGCCTTCATCATTTCGTATCGCTTCAAACTGAAAGACGTTTTATAATTAATTAATTTTGATTATTTTAAAGTAAGACAGTTTAAATTGCAAAAAGTGTAAGAATTAATAAGAATAAATAGCATCTAGAAACTATGAAAAGAATGTCTTTTGATTTGATTTATTATTATTTTTTAATTTATTATAATTTTTTATTATTCTCTATTAATTTATTGTTGTTATTAGTATTTATTTTATTTAATATTTTTTTTATGAAGAAAAAGGCTTTATTAGGTTCGTACAAAAATTTCAACAGGTATTTTTGAATCTAGAAAATGACCTAGTTTGATCACTGATTTTTAAAAAATTGTTAAGCGGCCAAACCGGACGGATTCAAACAAAATGGTGTAATGAGTACGATGGCATTTATGGAGAATTTATAATTAAAATAAAAATAATTTTTATTTTTATTTATTTCAATTTGAATATACTCATTATCAAAAGAAAAATTAAATGATAGAAATTTTATCCTAACTTTTTTCTACAAAATTGCTTTGCACTGCGTATCCTAGCATTCCTAGAAAATAATCGATTTGTTGTTTTCAGTCTTTAAAAAAGGAAGTTTTCCTTTTCACACTATCGACAAAAGATGTTGCCCATTAATTTTTTTGTATTGTTCATTTTCTTATGAGAATAAATATTTTTCAAGAAAAAATCCGCAAATTCATTATTCAGTATATAATTTACTTTAAAATAATAATATCATTTTATTGTATTGTTACCTAAATAAGTATACTAAATGACTTTTACTTTTAAATAATAAATTTTTTACATCTTCTAAATTTGTTTCTTTATGTTATAACGATGCATAGCTGTGTTTCTTAATTGTTACAAAAAGCAATTTTACTTTTGAACAATCGCTATAATTTTAATATAGGACTTATTTCTTACGTTTTGATTATAATTGTATAAATTTTGCTTCCAATCTAGTTTCTTCAACATTTTCATTTTTAATTTTAGGTTTACATGCTTTGCTTTGAATGGATATTCGAATTACTTATATTAAATTACTTGAAAAACCGTTTTTTTACAAATTACTGAATTATATAACTCCAGAATTGTCAAATTAATTAGCAAGATTTTTTTAAAGTATAAAATTAAATTAATTGTTTCTTCACAGTAACATTTAAAATCACTTTTAAATTAGGGACTGTCATTTATTATTAACTGTTGTTTGGGGAAAATTGAAAATTATTTATTGCAGGAATAATTAGGGAAATTTTTATCTTTTTTTTTTTTTTTTTTTTTACAAAAAAAAAAAAAAAAAAAAAATTTAAACAAAATTTTCATTATCTTATGAGTATATTTTTTTTTCCTACTGAACGTTTTATTTCAATTAAATTTACGGAAATGGGGTATATTAATTTAAATTAAGAACAATAATTTTAGTTAAAGGATTAATTATAGTTCTGTTGACATATAAAGGATTTCAACAAATTGACAAAATCCTTAATGTTTCATTTATAATCAAAGAAAATAAAATAAATTTGCAGTTGAACCCTAAACACTTTCATAAAACTATTTAAGAATGAAGTAGTTAATACATTTTCAGGAAATTTTGGAATCAACTCTTATTGAAACAAAATGCCATTTAATAAGTGAAACGAAGTTTTTTAAAAATAAATTATATCATTTAGTTGTTAAAAATAATCAACTCTTGTTAAAGTAAACTATCATCTCGTAGTTAAAAATAAATTACTTTCACTGAAGCAATTTATCATTTATACTTGGAAATAAATAAGCGATTTCAAAGTTAGATAATTCTTTCAAATAAAATCAATAGAGGATTTCACATTAAGAGTACTAAACTAAAAATTAGCAATTTAGTCATTGCAGCTTATGGAGAAGGCATTTGAAAACTCACAGAGTAATATTATTCAAAAAGAATAATGCGATTAGAAGCCATACTGAACTCTTTAAAAACAAGTAATATATAAAAAAATTTGTCAAGTCAATTCCTACTTTTTTTTTCACTATATTGCAGAAAATCCTTTATAAATCATTTTCATTAATTTTTTTTTTAAAGTTTATCTGGTGCCATCTATTGGTAGATATATGCACCTTAAATCTAAAAAACCTAAAAATAATTAATTCAATTTAATGAATGAATAAATATTTGAAAAAACTGTATTAACATCCAGTGTCCTCCACTACAAGTTTAAAAAAAAAATGTATTTGAACTTGAGTGGATGAATAAAAAAGTATTTTATTAGCGATTGAAAATTTGAACAAGATATATATAGGGAGAGTGTGAGCTAATAGAAGGAATTGAAAAAGGAATGATTGCGACAAAGATCAAACATGTTTCTCAAAAATTTTTTTTCGACGTATTTTTTCCCTCCGCCAATTCCTAATTCCAGAATCAAAAAATGATATTTTTAACTCAAACAAAACAAGGAAGTTATTATTATTTTTTTTTCACACTCGGGGATTTTCCATTTCAAATTCATCTGGTGGCCGACGATCATTCATTGTCTGTATAAATTTCATCAGGCAATCACAAAGTATTATAGTCATTACAAATAACAGTAACAATGCGATAATAAAAATGTAAATTGCATCATTATTGAGTGGAAAACTTTCCTCAAATAGAGTTTCATTTTTATTGAGAAATACCCCCTGACAGAAACCTAAGCATCGCGAAAGATATTCCTAAGAAGGGAAGTAAATTTTTGATGCAAGTCAAACTGTTTCTTCAGCGTCTGTCGCAGGAGTCTTCACGAGAGTTATTTAAATATTAATCCCACCGACGTACAAGTGCAGCTAGTATCAGTACCAACACAATAATAATGAAATAAGCAATAGCATTCTCTATTGAGGAGTCCTCCCCAAAATCAGTATCATTTAAGTAAGAAAACATCATTCCAAAGAAGTGTAACATCCTGCAAAAAAAAAAAAAAAAAAAGCAAATGCAAAGTGATCAAATATTTACGTCAAATCGAATACAAAAAAAACTTGATAATGAATGCTTTTGAGTGACAATTTACACTCATGTCCATAAATTAAGGATAATTGAATCACACAGAAATTTTAAAAATAAAAATTTCAACTGTTTTTTTTTCACACATCTTGAAGAAGAATATGCAAATTACAGAAACCACCAGATGGCGCGGATAGTACGTCACAATGACGAAGTGAAAATAGAGGGGTATATAAGGTGGCAAACAAATCAAATTGTTCAAAAGATTTAAACTTTCAGTGCAATAACCGCATTTATGGCACAAAAAAGATTTGGATGATTTTTTACGTTAGAATTATCGGCGACTGGAATGTGGACGTACCCAGCTGGAAGTATCCGAAACTTGAATCGCCCAGAGTGTCATTAGGCTTTGGCCACGATTTAAGATGATAGTAATGTGACAATGTTACAGCAAGGTAGTTACAACGCAGAATGAGGACCGGTATTTAAGTTACTTAAAAGAAACAGACGGAGCACAGCATCAGACCGGTCTCTCAGCTCTCTTCAGCTACCGGTACGACAGTTTCAAGGCAGACCGTGTACAGACGCTTAGGGCACATTGGTCTATATGCTCGTAGGCCTGTCAGATGTTTCCACTTTCCGCAACTCAATTTCGCCTGCGATTAACCTGAGTAGAGAGCATGCATTGTGGACAAACAGTGGTTTGGTGTGATGTTTTCCGACGAGTCCAGGTTTAGTTTGCAGTATGATTCTCGCCGGACTTTCATATGGAGAGCGCCAGATACCCGTTATCACCAAGAGAACACCATTGAACAACACTTTTACGGTGGTGCAGGATGGCTCGTTTGGGGGAATTATTCTTGGTTCCAGAACTGACCTGCATGTTCAAAGTGTAACGATGACAGGCCACATCTATCGGGATGTCATTCTGGAACAACATGTACGTTTGTTTCGGGGCGCCATGGGTGCTGAATTTCTGTTTATGGATGACAACGCCCGTCCTCCCCGTGCAAACATTGTAGACGAATGCCTTCAATTGGAGAAATCACCCGTATGGATTGGCCAGCATACTCACCGGACTTGAATCCAATAGAGCATGTGTGGGATATGCTTTCTTTCCGACGAATTGCAGCTCGTCAACCCCTCCCACCTGTCAACCGGAACTTCGGAGGGCATTGCTCTGATGAGTGGTGTAATATTCCCCAAGATCAGATTATAATTTGATACCAGCATGCCTAGGCGTTGTAAGGCCTGTATTGCATCGTCCGGGAGACATACTCCATATTAACCATCATACTAACCATGTTATACTGTTTTTTGTAAATAGGTTCTTTTTTGAAATTTGCTCCAGGGAGTAAAAATCGCAATTTTTAGTAATTATGACAAACATATAGCATCTTTTGCTCTTTACCTTTTGTTTAATAAATAGACTTTACAAATAAGTCAAATTTGTTTTGCTATCTCTTTCTTTGCCTGAACTTCATTATCCTTAATTTATGGTCATGAGTGTACATTTAAAAATATGTTTTTTTTTATTTTAAAAAAGAATGTTTTTTTAATTTTTGATCTAGAAATGCAACTAAATATATATTTGAAATTGAAATAAAATAGACATCATAAGCCTCAAACAAATCACTTGTAAATAGACGAAACTTTATAGAACTTTAAAGAAAAAAATAGAAATATTTTTATGTATAGGCACAATCATATATTTAAATTCTGATTTTATTTGAATTTAGTTCGCTTAAAAAAATATCCGATGAGTTAAGTTAATTTCTTAGTTAATTGTAAAGTTAATTTCTCCTAATGTACCTGAAGGCGATTGAAATCGCTGTCAAAAAAAAATAATTTTAGATTCAGCTAAATCTTTAGTCATAATTAATAGGGACTTAAAAAATGTGTGCATATTTGTAAATATTTAATTGGATAAAAGAATACGTGAAAAATCCTTGATATAGAAAAATCTATTTTTCTCTTTTCTATAATTTTTTTAATTTGAAAGAATTAGTTGTACAGAAATTCGTTATATATGAAAAAATCTCCGACACTCAAATTGTTGTATTTTTAAAAATTTATAAAGCATAATTTGCCCAACGCATAACCCACTTGTTTATTGCTATAGTTCAACCACCGATTGTGTGGAAAATGACAAGAGGTTAAGTCTGACGATGTGATAGGAGAGGAAGGAATTTTGATGAGGTTTTAATCACGTTAAAAATGATTTTTAGTAATTAAAATTTTAAACTGAATGATAACAAGTAATATAAAAATTTTTTTGCTAAAGTCAATTCCAATTTTTTTTTTTCATTCTATTGCAGAAAGTCCTTTATAAATAATTTTCATTCATTTTTTTAAGTTTATCTGGCGCCATCTATTGTTAGATATATGCAACTTAAATCTAAAAAAAAAAAAATAAATTAATTAAATTTAATGAGTGAATTAATATTTGAAAAACTGCATTAACATCAGTGTCATCCACTACAAGTTAAAAAAAATGTATTTAAACTCGAGTGGATGAATAAAAGTATTTAATGAACGATTGAAAATTTGAACAAGATATATATAGGGAGAGTGTGAGCTAATAGAAGGCATTGAAAAAATAAAAAATAAAAATAAATTAAAAATAATTCCATGATAACTATTAGACTTTTTCTTTTTTAAACAATTCTGCTTCTCAGATGTCTGGCAATCAACCTTAACAAAATCCGTCCGTTTCTGTTGTTAAAAAGGATGTTTTGAAGAGTTCCTTTTTCGCTATCGGTGGTCAAAATATATTTAGCTAATTTGCAGATATTTGCTTCTAAACTGCTTTCAAAATAAAGACTGGCGAAAGTTGCGAAAAACTCTCCTAGGGAAAAATGTCCTACAATGACAGTCAAGCTGCTTAATGGAGGTTTTCCAAACCGTAAACACGTCAGAAGCGATTATGCTGAAAGTCATTATTTTTCTTCCCTTTCCGCTCTGTTCGAAGAACGACGTTAATACATGGTGATGTATCGCTGCCAAAGGCCATCAATGAAGAAATGGACAAAATGGCGTTAATAAGTAATACATGAATTTAAAGGGAAAATTGAAAGGTGATTGTTTATAAAAACCAGATGATGTGATTTGGTGGTTTAATTTTATTGTAGAAATGAAAAAAGCATCAAGTTATGAATAAATGTTTTGTTAATCTGTAAGATACTTGTAAGTTAATTTTTTTAATTATTTCTGTGACAAAAATCGAAATTTACATTTTACAAAGAGTTTTTCATCTTTCATATTTCGATTTTTTTTTTTTTTTTTATATCTGTTGTTTTAACTTGCATAGGTCTTTTCTGGGAAGTGGCAACTGAATTAAATACTGTTATTGATGCTCCCAAATACGATTGCCTCTTCGAAAACACTCTTTTTTTTTTTTTTTTGCCTCCCAGTAATACTGAGTGCGAGAAATTTCTAGGTTTTCTTAAAAGATAAAAAAAATGCCCTCATACCTTTATTGTCTAATACCACTCACAAAGAACGGTGATTAATTCACAAAATTTGAATAAATGTTTCGAAAAAGATTCAAAATGACAATTTTTTTAAGAAAAAAAGAATCTTATGATTTGTAAAATTTAATTTCATTTTATATACACTTTTAAATTGTTGTATGTTTATATCCCCTGTAAAATCATATAACTACTACAGAAGGAGATTTTATTAAGAAACTGATCTTTAATATTAAAGGGTTTTGTCGTCTTTAAATAAATGTTGTTAAAATATTTATAATTATTCAATTTAAAATATTATTTAAAAAATTATTACACACACCTTGACACCTTTACTGATGATAAATTTTTCAAATCTGCTTTATCATTAAGTAACATACATTTGTAAAAATATCAAATAAAACCCTATACATTCAGGTTATTCGTATCTTCTGTTCGAAAATATTGATTTTTAAACATCCATCCATATTAAATAAACATCTTAACTATGGAATTTAAATAAACATCTTAACTATGGAAACATCTTCTATGGAATTGTTAGACAGGAATTCTCATAGCGCCTTGATAGTGTACATAGGCATATCCTACTTTTACTTACACATTTGTTGATATTATTTTAAGTTGTTAATTTTTAAAATATGGCTGTTTTAAATTGGATCATTCTTTCTAAGTATATACAGTGGAACCTCTGCAAGTCAAATTTCAAGAGACACGCCAAATAATTCGAGTTATAGAGTTATCGACTTATGGTGGATTTCGACTTACGCGATTTCGTAAGGAAATATTCGACTTGTTTTAGATTCTTTCTAACTTATTTTGAGTTAGAGAAGTAAAATAAATAAAAATTCAAGTTACAGAGTTAATAAACAGGTTTATTTGCAACTTAAAAGTTATATTTTGTACTACAATAAAAATCAAAATAATTCCGAAAAAAAGCTTAAAATTAAAAATATTATGTATTAAAAAGTCAGTTATTATTATTTATTTATTTTTTATTATTTATTTTTGCTTTAGACAATTCGATCGTTCTCTACCTAAGCTATAAAGAGCATAAAATTATTTTTCTTCGAGTTGCTATTTCATAGAATTGGTTATTCTATTTACTAAATACTCATACATTGTTTTCTAACAAACAATGACGTGCATTGTCGGCAAATCCTTAAAGTCGGTAACTTATTTTTCTTCGAGCTATAGATGTAGTTGTAAAGGTTGTAAAAAAAGATTGTGAAATCAAGCATTGCTAATGTTCGAGATACAGAGGTCCAATTTTTTTTCGAGTTACCGAGGGAAAATATATACAAAAATTGTGGGGATTGACTAATTATTTCGACTTATAGAGAATTGAAATTTCGAGTAATGGAGTTTTTGGGGCTTGAAGGGAAGGGAACAAAAATTTTTTCGAGTTGTGGAGGTTTTCGACTTATGGAGGTTCGATTTAAAGAGGTTCTAGTGTAATTTGCGTTTTCATCAGACTTCGTTACTAAACAGAGACATTGATTATTAAAGTTTCAATTATTCTTTTCTTATGTAATTAATTATAGAAAAAAACAAATTTGATTGGAAAAGCACCAGGAGAATTTGGTTTTTCTTAATGCTCTAAATAATCTAAAATGTATCCCTTCTTTTTCATTGTGACTCTTAAAGACAAACACTTTTACAATATGTCTGATAGATAACATGATTGATAAAGGTTTGCGATAATTTTTGTCTTTCTGTTTATTTAAGTTAAAAATGTAATATTAATTAAATATTCTTACAAAATTAGCTTAAAGTATTGACCGATAGAAAATATCTGTTTTGTAAAGAATTGTTTTTCTTATTTTTGCTAATGCTCAGTAAACCATTTCAAACTCATATAGAATAATTTTACTTAAAAATATAATTATTTCGTTATTAAATCGCTGTATAATGTTGATTCCTATTTAAGCATTTATTGCTATCGTTTTAAATATCAAAATGAGAACCCAATCTTTAGTTTCTTTTAAATTTACGCTCTTTATTTAAACTTTTATATTTTTTATTACATTATGGTATGTGTGTGTGTGTAATTCCATTTATTATTTCTGTTCAGTGAAATATTAGAACATGATACACTATATATAAATACCAAACAAAATATCTTAATAAAATTATATATTTACTAATTTATATCTATTTTAAAAATACTAATTGAAAAAAATATTTTATAAAAGTACTAGTAAGCAGTATTTTTATAAATATTTGAGCATTCGTTTTCTAGTAAATTTTATTTTTAATTTCTAAAATTAGCGTAAATACTGAAGATAGAAATTATCTGTTTTGTAAAGAATTTTAAAAAAACAATAATAATAATTATTATTTCTGTTATTATATTATTGTTAATGGTCAATTTTTCAAAATCGCATGTAAATTCAGTCTAAAATATAAAATTTACATGATAAATTTTATATTATATATCAGAGTTACTTTGCAAGTTACTTAACACTAAAGATTAGAAATATAAATGTAGAATGCTTGCATTACAATTACCTTTAAATATTTATGTATCAATCTTTAGAAATGATATATCATCTTCTTTTCTTATTGGAAGAAATTCCTTGATTCCACAAAAACAGTTGCTATAAAAAAGAATTTTATTTATTTTTTGAAAACATATATTTATTATAAAGCATAAATCTTATTTATCTTAATCCGTAATTTAGACTTAAAATACCCCAAAATTAGCTAAATTAGTAACACTATTAAGTTATTTATTAGCGTTAATAATTACTCAATCCTGTGTTCTAACAATTCTATTTTCTAACAATTTTTCAACTATATGTCTCAATAAAATGCCTTAAATAACTCTAAAAATAGTATGGATATTCATGTTTATTTAGCAATCGTGTTATGAAATTAAAAATTATGACTAGTGGACAAACTGCAAAGTTTGGAATTTTCAACTGTAATAAATTTGATATAGATTTAATAGTTATAAAAGTTATTTAATAGAGATAAATGTCTTTTTAATTCATGCATTATAATTCACATTATTGGCGACAAAAATTTCGTTCAATTCACAAAATCAAAAATATAAATCACAAAAATAGCTCTTTAGAAACATTAGAATTTACTCGGCAAATCCTATGTTTATATATTTTTCTAGTTTAACTTTAATGCTGTGAACCTGATCTAAAATTGCAATGCAATGCCAGAGAATCATGCTGTTCTACTCTTACAATAATAAAAAGGGGAAATGTTTTTGCAACATGTTTTAGTTTATTGTATCGCAGTTGCTTGTGGTATTGAAGATAGCATGTTAAATGTCATTCAGAGAAGCTATTTTGTCACAATCTCTACTTGGAGTTCTCGTTTTCTCAAACAACAATGGGGAATCCAACCATAGTCTTCTTTTATGAAGGACACCATACATTACAGAGAGTCAGGAATAGGGCCAATTCTTTTTCGTTTTGATTTTTTTTTGAAACAGCATGTGTTTTATTATGCAATTCAGAAATATAAGCCATATTTTCCATGGTTAATATTTATTATCACATCATTGTGTATATCTTCAGATTTAATATAAACATATAATGTAGGACATTTAAAAATTATCATCTTAATAATTTTTATTTTCAAAGATTTATGTACTAAAACATACTTTCTTCACTTGTAAATTTGAGGACATTTAAAAGAAGCAAGGAATAATGCATAGTCGTGTCTTTTTGGATTCATAGTTATTACTGTGTCCAATAAAAACATTTTTGATTGCGGGAGGCTTATATCTAAGAAGGCTTATATCTAAGAGGCTTATATCTAAGAAGTTTTTTCGTCTGTTTTCATTAAGGAGGAAATGATTGAAATTTTTTGATTAAATAAAAGTTTATTTAAGGATTTTTGTTTCTTTTTTCTTTCATTAGTCATACTTTTACGGCGTTCCATTAACACAAGTTTGATTCATCAATTCTTTATTCACTGAAAAAACATATTAAGTTTTTTTTATCATTTATAACTCCATGAAATTACGTTAATGCAGCGTGTCGTAGTTCTGATAGTAAGAAAAACAACAAATTCTAGTTTCTAATATTTTATTTTGCTAATATTTTTCTACAGTTGAAGCAAACAAATTGAATTTAGTGCATATAAATATTATATATAGTGACACAAAGAATTATGTTTTATATCAATGCATATAATATGAATATAAACGACTTAGTTGTATTTATATTAAATTATTTGCAAGACTTACTTAATTTACTTTATGCACATTGAAAATGCGTAATTTACATTTGCATAATAATGATATATCATTTACGTATTACATTAAAAAATTAAGACAATTAAGATATTAGATAATTCTGAACTAGAAAGTGGGAATATTTACATCACATTCAACGCGTATTGTTCCAAAATCAGATTATAATTTATTAATAAATATTCAAATCTGAAGGAATGATTTTGATATTCATTTCTATTGCTAATTTAATTTTTTTGCTGTAAAACTTATTTTCTTAAGACTAAAAATTAGAAGCATCAAAATTCTGATGGTTATTACTTTTAAGATTACTGTTAAAAATTCAAATTTTATAAGCATTTCGGAAATTTCTACTAATAAATCGAATCAATTATCTTTGGTGAAACCAATACATAATGATTAACATAGCTGTTTCCCAAGACATTTGCAAACATTAACATAGCTTTTTATAAAATTATAATGCGATATTTGGAGACATTATATATATATAAAGTATAATCCAAAAAATCGTTATATCCATGAATTTATAATAATCTTTTATAATAGAATGCACATATTTTATTCTATACGATCTTCCAGGTGACTGACAAATAACTCGATGATCTTCGGATAGATTCGAGCGAGCATTCCTGAACATTTTCTACTATTTTCTACTATTCTTATTTTCGAGTCATACATTTACTTAATTGTTTTTATAAAAAAGTTAAATAGTTATAAAAATGTTATTTTATAACTAAATTGAAATGTATAAAAATATAAAACAAATCTTTTAAAAAGTTTATATAAGAGAATATTTTATTTTTTAACATTTTGGACAATATAACACAAGAAAAGTTATTAATACTATATAAATTTCAAATATTTAAAAAGTTTATTTTACATTTATTTACAATTAAAAAATAATAATTTCTTTTGAAAATTTTTCTGTGATAATAGAAATTTTTTTCGCCAACAATATAGAATAGTAATAGACAACAGTAAAGATTTTTGCTAAACAACGCGAAGCTATTATTGCTTATGTTAAACGACAAAGTAACAGTCACGTGAGGTGCATGATCACGTGAGGATTATGCTTTCCCCAAACCAGCACCTTCAATAAGCGTTTTATTATATTAATACTTTATGCTTCAGGCCTACCATTTCTACGCCAGTCCGTTACGACACTAATTTCTCAAAAATTTAACACTAACTAGTCGAATAGAAGTATCGAATCGTCATGTTTCTCGGTTTATTCTTTGCACTGAAATTCTTTTCAAATTCAATACGTAACGATGATGTTTTCAAATAAAGTTCGACGAATATACACTTTTCTTTAACTACAGCTACAGAAACGGGAAAAAAAAATTACGCATTTTTGGTTGGCACGTTAGCAGAATTAAAATTCATGGTTTACATCGACTTTTGGATTATTGCACATTTTATATTCAGTACGTAGCATACTTAGTTTTTCTAATTTACAGATATTCTTGATCAAAGTGATAAAATTATAAATGAAACATGAAATAAGTGTACAAAAAATGTCTAATACAATAAGAGTTCCTCATGCCAAAGCAAAATATCGAATTCTTGAATGATTCAGTGTTACAAAATAAAACAATGGCATTTATATCATATTGAAAAAAAAGTAATTCAATCACCGGTTGTGGGGAAAGTTAAACATGCATTTTAAAAGCAGTCACATTTTAAAGGTGCTGGTCAGATATACGCTACCCAAAGCAGTTTGGAAAAAAAAAAGCTTAGTATTTATTGCGAATGATAAAGAATGTATGCATAGTTATATTTAGTTGTTATTTTCTCACAAATGTTTTTGATTTTAAGCGACTTAAAATTTTAATGATTAAAATGAAAACATTTTTATTCTATTTGAACTCGACAATACTTTTCTCTCCCTTCTGTTTCAATTTGTTCGATTTTGTTGCCTAGTTGCTAATTTTCCACACAAACTGTCATTCATTCTTTATCATTATTATTATTTCTTTATATTACTCTATTTAAGGCTTAATACAACAGGCATTTCTGTAACTAATAAACAATTTTTTTTGCCGGATAGTTAAGTCATTTATACTTAATTTTCTATAAATGAATTTGAAAATTTTAATATATATTCAAGTGAAAAAGAATAGTCATCAAAGGATCAAACATACAAATGAACTTATTGATTTTGAACATTTTTTTTTAGTTTCACACCGCTGCTATCTAATATATAGTAAGAATTCAATATATTTAGTGGTGCAATCGATTTGTCCTTCAGATATAGTTGAAAATGACTGAAACTTTTACATAGATAAAAATTCAAGGAACTAATTGGATGTAGATAATTGCAAATGACGTCTGATTTTAAATCTTTAATTCATGTTCACTTAGTTTAAGTTCAGACTAATCTCTCGCTGGAGGAAGCCTTCGCTTAAAAGTTTTAATATATCTATTACTGCGTAAAAGTAAAAATAAAAAAAAGCAAGAAATAGATGAGTAAACGAAGAAAATCGGTAAAGCTGAAATCTTCGAAAAAAAAAAGCACAGTTTCATTATTCTCAGTGGAGTTAACGTTTTCAGAAAAATTCATGGTTTTTGATATGGAACAAATTTATTTCCAAAATTGATGTTTTTCGTATAATAATATAAGTTAAAGAACAAATATAAATCTGAAACTAATTTAGAATTTTCCAACTAAATTTTTACTAACGTATCAGAAAAATTGCAATTCAATTAAAAACGAATCGACAAATTTCAGGTTGTAAATAATTATGGTTTTTTTTTTTTTTTGTATTTTAATAAATTCAAGTGTTAGTCTCTGTACACATAAATTCTAATCGTGGTAAGCCTGGCGTTTAGGACTTGTCTGAATATTTTGACGAGAAAATAGAGAGAGAAACAGAAAGCAACAAATAATACAAATTTTTAAGAGAAAATAAAAAAAGTGAACCAAGTTTTGATTGTGGTCCATTTCAGTAGATACATTTCAGCTTGTTAGGTGATCTTTAAGTTTTCCTTATTTCAAAGATATCTGAAAGTGTATGAAAGAGCACACTAAGAATACTGAAAAATCATGAAAGAAATTTAAAAATCATTCGATATTTCTAAGGCCATAAAATGCTCACAATTAACTAGATATCTTTTTTGCAAGACCATTATAATATTATTATTAAAATATATTTCAACAACAATTATGTTCTTCAAACGAAATTGAAATTTTAAGTCATGAGAATAAGAGGAACCATAGAAAAGAAAATCGAATAGTCACACAAAAGTAACAGTGATCATACTCTACGTGTATTTATTAATAACGAATAGCATTATCTAGATTTTTGATGTTAACATTACTGTTCATGAAATTGCTACTTTTCACATGCATATAACGTTATGAATTGTTGAATTTATTTTAAAACAAAGGATTATGACTAAATCTATTGCATATAATGTTATAAATTGTTGAATTATTTTAAAACAAAGGGTTATAACCAAATATAATGCTTATATTCTTATTAATAGTTAATTTTTTTTAAAACAAAGGATTATGACCAAATATAATGCATATAACGTCATGAATTGTATTGAATTTATTTTTAAACAGAGGATTAAGACCAAATGTAATGCATATAACGTTATGAATTGTTGAATTTAATTTTAAAACGGGATTATGACCAAATCTAATGCATATAACATTATTAATTGTTGAATTTAGTTTAAAACAAAGGATTCTGACCAAATCTAATGCATATAATTTATTAATTTTTTAATTTAGTTTAAAACAAAGGATTATGACCAAATCTAATGCATATAACATTATTAATTGTTGAATTTAGTTTAAAACAAAGGATTATGACCAAATCTAATGCATATAACATTATTAATTGTTGAATTTAGTTTAAAACAAAGGATTCTGACCAAATCTAATGCATATAACATTATTAATTGTTGAATTTAGTTTAAAGCAAGGATTCTGACCAAATCTAGTGCATATAACATTATTAATTGTTGAATTTAGTTTAAAACAAAGTTTTTCTGACCAAATCTAATGCATATAACATTAATTTTTTGAATTTAGTTTAAAACAAGGATTATGACATCTAATGCATATAACATTATTAATTGTTGAATTTAGTTTAAAACAAAGGATTATGACCAAATCTAATGCATATAACATTATTAATTGTTGAATTTAGTTTAAAACAAAGGATTCTGACCAAATCTAATGCATATAACATTATTAATTGTTGAATTTAGTTTAAAGCAAAGGATTCTGACCAAATCTAATGCATATAACATTATTAATTGTTGAATTTAGTTTAAAACAAAGGATTCTGACCAAATCTAATGCATATAACATTATTAATTGAATTTAGTTTAAAAACAAAGGATTCTGACCAAATCTAGTGCATATAACATTATTAATTGTTGAAATTTAGTTTAAAACAAAGGTTTCTGACCAAATCTAATGCATATAATATTATTAATTTTTTTAATTTAGTTTAAAACAAAGGATTATGACAAATCTAATGCATATAACATTATTAATTGTTGAATTTAGTTTAAAACAAAGGATTATGACCAAATCTAATGCATATAACATTATTAATTGTTGAATTTAGTTTAAAACAAAGGATTCTGACCAAATCTAGTGCATATAACATTATTAATTGTTGAATTTAGTTTAAAACAAAGGTTTCTGACCAAATCTAATGCATATAATATTATTAATTTTTTTAATTTAGTTTAAAACAAAGGTTTCTGACATATAATGCATATAACATTATTAATTTTTGAATTTAGTTTAAAACAAAGGATTCTGACCAAATCTAATGCATATAACATTATTAATTGTTGAATTTAGTTTAAAACAAAGGTTTCTGACCAAATCTAATGCATATAATATTATTAATTTTTTTTAATTTAGTTTAAAACAAAGGATTATGACATATAATGCATATAACATTATTAATTGTTGAATTTAGTTTAAAACAAAGGATTCTGACCAAATCTAATACATATAACGCTATGAATTATTGAATTTATTTTAAAACAAACGATTATGACTAAAATATTGTTCCACACAATTTGATTGTGTGGAATAAGATTACATTTGATTTATTAATGTTTTGTAAACTATTCCTTGAATTTAATTACTAATACAAAATTTATAAGCTGTTTAAAAATGTTTTTAAAAAACGTCAATTAAACAATATCAGATTTCAAATAAAAGAAAAATGTAATTTTTTTTTCACTCTCGATGAATTTCCATTTCATACTCATCTCTTCGATTGCGACGATTCCTTCTATGAAGAAATTCCACTAAATAATCACAATATAGTATAGTTACAACGATTACCATTAATATTACGAGAATTAAAAGAAAATCGTATCATTATATGATCGAAAATTATTTTGAAGAACCGTTTTATTTTTGTTGAGAAATTGTTTCTGATGAAATATTTAACATTGTGAAGTACATTCAGAAACCCACACTCCCAAATTAAACAAAAGTTTCACTTTCGTCTATGTCATCATCAGGATTATTAAGCAACAAATCGAATAAAAGGTAAAATGCAAATAGCATTAGTATCAACGCAATTATACCGAAATAAATAATAATTTTCTCTCATAATGAAACATTCTCAGAATTCGTTTCGTTTACGCGAGAGATAAAACCCTCCAAAAAATGTGTAACTATTTGAAAAATTGTGCAAATATATCAATGCAAAATCCTACCAGTTGAATTACGATCCAATAGTATTGATGTGTAATTAACAATTTCTTAAGTAACTTAAGCAGAGAATATTTTATTTCAATTCAAGCTTTATATAGATTTACTATTTCAAGCTGTGTCTATTTTTATTTAAAAATTTTCAAATAAAATTAGACATCTTAACCTCCAAGCAATTTATCATTTTGTCATTTAAAGTGAAAAAAAAAAAAAAGAATATAAATCAACAATAACTTGTTATAAAAAATAATATTATTTGAATAGTATTAAATGATAGTCAAGAATTTTAAATTTTCTTTTGAAGCCACAAGAAGTTGAACTCTTTCTGCATGAATGTAGTTCTCCAACAATTTAGAACTTTTAGAAGTTAGTTCAAAACTTTTTCTTGTGTACTTCCAAGTGATTGAATTCGTTGTTTTGCAGATCAATCCCTGTAGAGCACACAAAAAAAAAGAATGAAACATCCTTAGATTAAAATAAACTTCTAATTAATTATTAAGGCTAATAAGGATTGTAAAGCATTGTAGGTATCTAATTGCTAAATAATTTCCAAATCTTTATCCAAATTTTTAAAATCTTTTGAAAAAGTTTTCTTTTTTGACAATTTATTAACAAATGAAATAGAAGGAAAAAAAAAATGGCGGTGATTTAAATACATGGGTGTGGACCCACCCCAAAAATTTCCACTCTGGCCGTTTTCCGTAATTTTATGTGCAATGATCTTTACTAATAGATTTAGAAAAAATGTGAGAAAGAATTCATTTATTTCTACTGATTGATGTATCTATAAAAGCAATCTTTTCCTAAAAATCATTTTGCAACTTTAAAGGTGTAATATTTGCACAAAATTAAAAAAAAAAAACTTTCTTGAACTTTCTTGTACTTAGTTGTAATAAATTTTCTTACAAAAAATACATATATTCTATAAAATTAACAGTACTAAATAAACAAGTACTAAATTATTATAGAATAGCTTGAGTCAAGCAAAAGAAAATTGTACATATTAATCATAAAAAATGCTATATTTTTAATGCATTTAATCTTAATTTTTGCTTAACAATAGGATTGCTTCTACAAGATCTTCTTCCATGGTTGATCCAAGACAGCTTTTACAAGGAGAGTTGAGAAAAGTCTCTCAACATTTACTTGGTATGCTGCTAATGCAGTAACTGACTTTGTTACTGGTTGCACTATTAAAAGATAGAATTGAATTACCTCCTTAACATACAACTTTCACAATATTTCCTAGATTTTTGGAAAAATAAAAATATTTTTATGGAAGAGTCGGGAGTCGACTCCCGACTCAGACTCCCCACTTCTGCTTAAATACATGAACCGGATTTTTATATGTTTATTAATGTTGAGTTATTTAATTATTTTCATAATTATATTCAAATTAAATTCATGTATCTATTATCAAAAAAAAGATATATATGTAAGGAATTATTACGGTTAATAGTAATCTACTTTTAATTAACATTTTTTGCGTACTTAAATTAATATTTGTGTATACTTAATATTAATAGGTTAATAAATTGTTACATTGTAAACCGTTGTGAAATATTTATTTATAAAGTTTCTCAGAAATTTATATATTATAATTTAAAGTAAATTAGGTACGAAAAGAAATCCAAATAAGTCCAAAATACAAAACACCAAAATTATTCAACAAAAAATTAAAAACAAACAAAAAACTCTTCAAATTTTGTAGCTTTAAAACAACCAGGTCGGAAATTTAAGAATAAAACATAGAAATTTGTTTGAAAGGAATATTTATATCGATTTGAATGTATTATTGTTTTAGAATCATATTCATTTTGCATTTCTTAAAATGCAATTATTTTAAAATGAGCGATTCTTTCAAAACCTCTTAATTGAACCTTTTATTAAGCTTGTTTATTACAAAATAGAAATAATTAGCCATTATATGTCTCAGTTTATTGCGAAATCAAATGAAATATAAAAGATTTCTTATTAAGAAAAGCAAGTCAAAAGACTACAATTCTGTTAAAAGTTCAAAAAACGTAAATTTTCTTCCTTTCTTATTTCTTTGATAGTTATAACTAACAGAGTTTTATATTTGACATTACAATAAAATTACATTATTATTTATTTAAGAACAAAAACTAAAAGCCCATTATTGATACATATTAGTATAACGAATATAAATTTTTTTCAGCAGACATTATCAACACAAACTTTCTATTATTAATGCTAAATAAACCATTTCGAATAACCTTTAATAAAACAATATAATTCTTTTTCGCTGTTTAGAACGCAATTATTTACTAACTTTATTGCGCTGAATACTAAATGAATTATATAGGGCAAATCTAAACATTAAAAGGTAAAAGGAGAAAGACTGGAGAAGAAAATCAGAAAAAAAGACCAGATGCAGGGTAAAACTCAAATCATCCAGGAAATCAGCAAAATTTCCTAAGGAAATGAAGTTATGTCCTAAAAATAGTTTTAAAAGGGAAAACTTTCAAACTATGTTATTTCTGCCTTCAATATATTTTGACGAAATTGATTTCCACACATCGCATGAGTATTTTTGTATACACCTAAGCTACAGGTTATAATATATATATATATGCATATATTCCGATCGAACAAATTCTGTGCAGCAATGAAACTGAAAATCAATAGCGAAAACGCAAATATTTTTATTGATATGTGTTTTGACTGGAATTTTTTGAAATGAGTTTCTTGTTTGTTACAGTAAAAATCTAGAATCATATATCTTTTGTGACAAATACATCGCCAGGATGCAAAGTCGTCAAGTAAACGTAATAACGAATGCCCCAGTTACTTTTCGCGGTAAAACGATATTACGCCAAAATCCAGTATCTCTAAGTAAACAAAAAAAAAAAAATGAATGCCAAAGTTCCGTGACTTTGTAAAACGTTATTTCGCCAAAAGTCGCTATTACGCCAACCTAAGCAGTCCAACATATATTACATCAAATTTTATTTCTTAAATTGCTTTTATGTCAAAGTTTATCGGTTTAACGCCAAATTATTATATGGAATTTTGTTTAACTAACTCACAAAAAAAAGTATCATTTTAACAGCAATAAATAATTGATATTACGATAAAATTACAAAAGTTATTCACTAATACGCCAACTTTTTTTTTTTCTATTATGTCAAAAAATATTTCAGCTTGCTTACAATGCCAAATTCGAATAACAAAACAATATTAATAAAAAAAAGGAGAAACCAGAGAATAGACATTTTATTGTGATATATCCTTTGTTGTAGGCGAAAATTATGTTTCTTTTGCCTCATTAACCTGTTCTTCCATAGACATATCAAATGTATGAAGAAAATAAGAAAAACATCGCAAAACCACAGAAAAAATTAATAAATTCTATTTTTTTCTTCCTTGAACCAACTTTCTAAAATTAAAAAGTTAATTTTTCTGCACCAATTCAAATAATGGTTGCCACAAAACCTTAACTATGCCAACAGAATTAAAAGATGCATCACAAAAAAGGTAGAATAGTTTAATATGTCCGAGAGGCGTCTTTGCTGTGAAGTAACATTCTAAAAATAAAAGCAACATTTTTTCCCGCCAATTCAAATAACTATTGTCGCAAAACTTTAACTACGTCAACAGCACTAAAAAGAAAATAATTATTTGATAATCAAACATAAGTTATTAATAAAATAAAAAATCGTTTTTATTGTTTGTGGTTTTGTTGTTGTGAGTGGCAACTTGATAAAAAGTTTATATTCCGTATCAGTAGCCGACATACGTTATAAGAACAATCTCATAATCAATAATTTATCTGAATATTTATTCAAAAGAATATATATTTCTGTTCTTATTTACTATAAATAAAAATTCTGCAAATATTTATCAAAGTATCAATAAAATAGTCATTATATAGTTCGGAAAAAGAAGTTTCGAATTCTTCTAATTACAATATTGTAATCCTAAAGAAATTGGAGAAATATTCCGAATTGCAAGATTGGCGACTTTCTCTGGGGTAACGTATTCTAGATTTCACCCAAATTTATAATTAGCCAAATTGAGTTCCTAAAATAAGAATTTGATGTATTTTCTATTTCCTATAATTTTATCTTATAATTTTTTTCACGTTTTCCAAAAAACTAACAAAGTTTATAAATTATACATATATATATATATATATATATATATGGGTGATGTATATTCATATATAAATTAGAACATCTTAAATTTATAAAGGTTTTATATTTAATAATTTATATTGTACTATTGAAGTGAAACTACAAAGCATTTTTTTAATGCTATAAACTAATCATTATTTGTTAACCACCATAATCATTATTAAACTAACCATTTTATTTATAACCATCCCCAAACCTAATCATTATTTGTAAGCCTTTTTTTTAGATGGCTTTGGTTTGATAATTTTTTTTCATTTTACTAAATTTGACTTGGATTGATAATATAAATCCTATTTTCAATATACAACATTTACGAATTATATAAAAATTAAACGTAATGTGTATATAAAAAAATTTATGTGTATTATATTTATAATATATATATAATTACATTACCAATTATGTTAACCAAATTATAAATTAAGCCATACATTAAATAGTTAGATATAAAATGATAGCAATCTAAATTACCTTCTAAATTCATCAATCTCAGATGTCGTAGACAGCACCTTCAACTTCGTAAGAGATCCCTTTGTACTTTAATCTCAATTCTCCAAAATCGTCTGCTATAATAAATTATTTATATTTTAAGAATAATCGTTAATTATAAAACATAAATCTTAACATGTTTTAACAACTTTGCTTAAAATCAATTATATGCTTTAAGTTAAAGAACTTCAAAGTTATGAAAATCCCAAATTGATGATGAATCCCATTAATGATGAATTAAAATAAATACCAGAATCTGTTTTTGATACTGTTCCCTCTATTGGAATTCTATAAATTCTCTAAAATATTATAAAGTTACTTTTTTATCCAATAATTTGCATTATTTAAATTACAACAAGTTAGCTGCATTTCTGTAAACTTCTGAATTTACGAATTTGTAATCTAATTCAACTAATACTAGTTTATAACTGATAAAAATGCTTGTTGTTATTTTAGAGATATTTATTTAAATTATGCGCTATAATTGACGCCAATAAAACTAGATATTTCATTACATTAAACTGAAAATCTTATTTATATATTGACTTTCTTATTTATATATAATACTTTTCTTATTTATATATTGAATAATTTGCATATATTTTTATTCTAAACTAACAAATAAATTTTTACGAAGAACTCATCTAAGTCTAATCAATGTATTATAAATTTTTCTCCTGTCTTTTATTTTAATCTTTTCATTAGATTTAAAAAATAATTGATGCTGATCCGCAAACTTCGTAATAGTAGATTAGACATCCCTCAAGATTTTCCTGGCTCATAATTTTCATGAAAAGAATTGAAAAGTTCTTCAAACTCGCGTTTTCTTGCCAAATTGAAGAGAACAGTTTTATATCTGAGTTATTGTTCAGTGTCTTTCTCTCGCAATTTATACCGAGTTATTTATCTTCAAAGCAATGATTGTAATACACTCCATGAGTGAGAATTTGAACCATGTTGAAATCAAAAACCCGAAAGGGGAAAAAGTTATTTAAAACTTTTTATTAAACTTCAATCGTGTTATTATTTAATTCATAAAACAAATAATTTTAAGATTAATAATAATCATTATGTATTTTCTTCTTGTGCGACATCCCCACGGTGGGCCTAGGGCCGTCTGGCCGGCATTTTATATATTTTATTCTTTTTTTATTTTCTTACACCCAAATCTCTACAGTAATATTAGATCGTGGTCTGCGATTTAAAGTAATCATTATGCATACTATTTATAAAGACATATTAATATCATATAATACTATATAATAATAATATTGCTTAGAAATTACTTTATATATTTTATTTACATTTTAATACGGCCTTAATATTAATGACTTCTGAATTAAAAATGTAGGCATAGAATATGATTTTAAATTCCCTCTAATCTAAGAAGATTCAAATGGTGCAGCATAATCGCCTCTTTGTGCTCATGTTAATTTCTGTGTTTAAAAAAATTTAATATTGTTTTTAATCTACCAAGTGAAACAGGTTTATAAACATTTTTAATTGCTTTACGCCAACTGTTTATATTAAGCAAATTATGTCAATTCTTAAAATTGTTAGTTTTATTCAAAATTTTTTCACCCTCTCTCGCAACGTTGCTTCTGTATTAATTGAATAGCACAAATTTGCAGCTTTTTAAAATTCATATTAAATTTCCGTAATTAATTAATTAATTAGTATTAATTTTTCAAAATTAATTTCATAAAATGGTTTTAATGTAATGTATCATATTTTCATATTTAAAAAGACAACAAGCTTTAGCTATTAATAGTTTATTTAACTAATATTGTTCTATTGAAGTAAATGTATTAAAACAGCATACATGTAATAGCACAAACAATTCTATTTCACAATATTCAATTAAGAAGAATATTTTCATTTTCATTACAAGCATAGATAATGTATAACACACAATTTACATCTATTTATTGGGGCGATGTAATTTGATATTATTTTATTTATTAATAAATTGGGATAGTCATAGGAAACAATACTTTGATCAAAACATTTAAGAAACATTTAAAATAGATATTTCATATTGATTTATACATTTTTTAAGTTATACATTTAAGAGATAATTTTACTTATACATGATTAGGAAGCCTTAAAGCATAACACAATTATATCATGAAGATTCAAAATGTTTTTGAAACAAAATAAAATATTTGATTTTTTAAAGAAATATAAATTTTATTTGTTACTGCCAATTGTAAAATATAAATCCAGAACTAAATAGTTTTAATCGTGTACTCGTACATCTAAATAAGGGCTTTTCCTGTGAAAAACACATAAATCGATAAATTTGCGCCAGTGTCAGTGATTTAATTAAATTATTTTATTTAAACTTAAAATTAAAATAACAAATATCATTACTGTCATGAATTAAGAAATATATAAAATTATAAATAACGGATTTTATATAAACTATAAATAAAATAATACATAGGTTTGATTACTATTATTTCCATCATAAATTATTAATCTCTTCTTCTTGTTATATAGATTCAATTTTATTTCAGAATATCCGAAACAATTCTTTTATTTATTAATCTATGCGAAAAAAACTACTTTACAATTCAATGTAAATAAAAAAATTTCAGTAATAATATTATTACTCAAAATTTCATTACAGATAATTTTATAGACAATATAGAAACATACATATTAATTTAATATTTTGAAATATATATTATTTTAACATTTAAAATAATAGAATTTAGTTTCTGTTCTAGTAAATTCTGATGTTTGATTCTTATAATTTGTTTGATTTAAAAGAATGAATGATTCTGAATCAAGTTTAATTGATCATGCTAATTATTGATACTGCGTTACTGAAACTACTTTAATAAAGAACTAATTTGAATAATAATGTAACTAACTTTGAATAATAATGCAGATTATTAAACTAATCCTAATAATGTTGATTATTTTTATGACCGGAGATATTTAATTTTAATAATAAAATTTTAATTTTTTAATTTTTAAATTATCTTTTTTTAACAATATATATTATTTTAAAAAATTGGTCAAAAAAAAGATGTAAAAATAAAATTTAATTTTAATTCAAATGTAAATAGATTTATTTAAATTCAAATGTAATTGTAATTAAAGATATAACTATAGATAATTAAATGCATGATAGGTATCAATACATTAACGAGCATATGTGGCGATAAATATTATTCAATATGCAATATTTTAGAATTGCATTTATTTATTGCAGAAAATTCAAAATGTAAGGGAGATAAATGTTTAGAAAATTATAAAAGATAATTTATTAATCTGTATAATGCAAAAACTTAAAATTAAGCATCTTAAAATATAAGTAAGCATTAAATATAATAAATAAATAAATTAAATAATTATCAATGATTTAAAACAATATACTGAAATATTCATCGACGTTTGTTTATGCATTAAAATTAAAAAATGGAGCGCAAGTACTTGATGCTAAGTATTTTATTTTAGAGTTAAGTATTTTTTTTTTTATTATTTTAAGTATTTTTTTATATAGAATTTTTTAAATACATTTCATATAATTGAAAAAAAGAAAATAAAATTTATAGTTGTTGAAAACAAAATAAAAATAGTTAGCAATTTATATTAGTTTAGGTTTAATGAATTTTAGCTTATTCATAGCTTATTCATATGAAATTATTCAAAAAGTAAAAAGAGATTACTAATGTTGAATTTATTGTTGAATTAAAATGTTCAATTTATTGTTGAATTAAAATATTCAATTTATTGTTGAATTAAAAGGTTGAATTTATTGTTAAATTAAAATGTTGGATTTATCGTCGAATTAAATTGTTGAATTTGTTAAATTAAAATGTTGAAATTTATCGTCGAATTAAATTGTTGAATTTGTTAAATCAAAATGTTGAATTTATTGTTGAAGGAAAATGTTGAATTTATTGTTGAATTAAAATGTTGAATTTATTATGAAACAAAAGATTATGTCAAAATTACCTTCCTACAAAATAATAAATTTTTGTGATTATTTCGATGCATTACTGTTTTGTAAATTATTCCTCAAATTAAATTAGTAATTCAACTATCGTAAATTATTGTAGAATATATTGAAAAAAAAAAAAAAAAAATTCCATTCTTATAATCTCAAATAAACAAAAGAGTATTATTTCACACTCTTCGACGAACTCTCATTTCATGTTCCTCTGGTCTATATTGACCATTTCTCCTCCTTATAAATTCCATAAAATAACTGCAAAACAATGCAAACATAATAATAAATGCTAATATTACCAGAACAAAAATTAAAATTGCGCCATTTGATTGAAAATTGTTTTGATTTGTCGGTGTATTGTGCTGGGAGAAAGTTTCTGATCCAAAATAAAACATCGTGAAAAATTAATTTAGAAATCACACAAGAATTTGAAGAAAGTTTTGACGCAAATTAAACAACCGTTTCAGGTTCGTCAGTATTCCTAGGAGGAATGTGTCGCTTTGCAGAATTAAGCAGAAAATTACATCCAAGTAAAAGCACTACTAGTAGCAGTAATAATGCAATAATACCGCACAAAAATACAGCATCCTCAACTAATGGTTTCATGTCATTATCCTTTTCATTTAAATGCCAATACGCCCATCCAAAGAAGTATAGCATTCTGAAAAAGTGACAACATAAGGAAATCAAATATTTAAAATGGTTGATGTTTTTTAAATAATTTTTATGACACTCACATTCAAGAAAGTAATGAACTTGTGTGCCTTTAATTACAAAGCTATCAAAATATGTCTAAAAAAATAATAGTCAACTTTAAACAATTTATCTAAAGTGATAAATTGATTTCAAACTTCTTACAAAAAAGAAAAAAAAACAAGCTAAATGTATCTGAGAGCAGTTGAATATTCAACAAAAATCTTGATAGTTAATGCTTTTGTAATCAAATATTTAGCACCTCAAAATTGTTGATGTATAATAAATAACTTTTTGTCAATTAAATTCAACAAAATAACTTTTTTTAAATAAAGAAAATGTGTTCCTTTAATTATAGAGCTATCAAAATATGTCTAAAATTACTCTAATGAAAAAGCTAACTTTTTAGAAAAAAATCTTACACAATTTTATATAGTAAACTTTTTAACACTTTAAGATTAAAACTTCTTTAAAAACAAGTAATATGAAAACAAATTTTTTAAAGTCAATTCCTACTTTTTTTCACTATATTGCAAAAAGTCCTTTATAAATAATTTTTATTCATTTTTTAAGTTTATCTGGGGCCATCTATTGGTTGATATAGGCAACTTAAATCTAAAAAAAACTAAAATGAATTAATTAAATTTAATTAACGAACTAATATTTGAAAAAACTGTATTATTATCAAGTGTCATCCACTACAAGTTCAAAAAAATGTATTTGAACTTGAGTGGATGAATAAAAAGCAGTTAATGAACGATTGAAAATTTGAACAAGATATATATAGGGAGAGTGTGAGCTAATAGAAAGAATTGAAAAAATACGAGAAATGAATAACGATCTGTAGAATTTAACTAAAGAAATCTTGATAATTAATAGTTTTGGATGGTCAATCAAACTGTCGACTGGGTCCTCTTAGCATCGCCCACTTAACATATTAAAGCTGTTGATGTATAAATAATCTTTTGGAAGTTAAATTCCACATAATTATTTTAAAATGCTTAAAGTATGCTTCTTTAATTACAAAATTAAAAAAATATATCTAAAATTATTCCAATAAAAGTAAATTTTCGTAGTAAAAGAAAGCAAAGAGCAAATTTTATTTGGGAACAATTGAATTTCACAACAGAAATTTTGATTAATATTTTTGGAGGTAATTTAAAATCAACGTTATTTGCTTATGGATGCTAAAAGTATATACTTAAAATTTTTGTGTTAGGAATTTATCTAAAATTATAGAAATAAACAAACACCAGGAGCTTTAAATAAATATTTTCATCATTAGAATTTTGAAGAAAAAAAATGTCCTTCTGATAAAAAGTGGTAAGATTAAAAAATTATCATAACAAATTATGAATCTTACCATGTTTCAAAATAAATATTCTTTTAAAAACACCCGAATTTTCTTTTCCTTTAAGAAATACGTATTTCTTCGAAAATTTAGACTTTGGAAAATTTTTAGAACTTTGGAAAATCTGTTCTTGTGTATCTACAACCGAGAATTATCTACTGTTTCATTACCAGAAAATGTGTGCGAAAAACCATTCAGTTAGGGGAAAAAATGGCTTTATGAAAGTTCGCCGTTGAAAGATGAATGTTTATTTTTCAATAAAAGCAATTTTGAAATAAGAATATAATTAACTAAAATAGTTATTTTTGAGTATCCTGTAATTAGGAAAGGATTTATTCAATTTCAAAATTTTTTTTGTTCCAATTCAGAGACATTTACACTTTGTTCGTTTGACTATGAATCATCTTGTTGGTCACTATATAATGAATAATACACTTCTAAGATCGATGTTTTTACTTAGAATAGTTCATAAAATAGAAACATTTTGTTCGGGAAGACATTTAGGTGTACTTGCACTGCATTTACTTGTTTATATTGAAGACAACTCGGGTATACCTACAAAATTTATCTCTTTTCAGTGCGGAATACCTTATATAAATTGCTCTAAATCTACTTATTTTTCATCTACTTTTTTTATATATGATTGTAGCACAGACCATTTGATATCTGTTTTGTTTGTTTCTTATCTCACTTAGTAGACAGCAACCACTAGACCAAGTCCACGAACCCGAATGTTCTCATGGAAGAAGATTCTCAGGGACCTATGGTTTAAAGTGTATTCGAACCACTACAAACATTCTTGGCACCGTCTGGGATTCGAACCCGGAAACCTGTGGCACTGGGCACTACAGCGCTAGTCACTCTGCTATCAGGCGCAATCGTGATATCTTTAAATAAAGGATGCTAATGTGTTGAAAATTCGTTTTGTTGAAGATAAAATTACATCTACTCAGTAGAAAGATTTTCAATATATATATATATATATTTAATTTGTTTAGAGTAGTGTTTGTTGTTTCGTTTTTACTTGTTGAAATTACATCGATTCACCAGAAAGAGTTTTTGTATGATGTCTATCTTAGACATACCATATAATTTTTGAGGAACTTCTTTAAATTAAATGAATCTGTTTTTTTTAGGGGTTTTTATTTGACGATTTTTAAATTTACTGATTTTATTTTTCAGTTATTCAATTTATTAAAAATACAATATATTTTTCTCTTCTACCATTGACGAGTTGGGACCTGATGGCGCTCGATGCCACAGGTTTCAGCTTCGAGTCTCAGTTGTGCCATTGATGCTTATAGTGGTTCCGGAACCCACTTTAAACCGTAGGTCTCGGTCTAATACGATTGCAGAGTGATGGGCGTAGGACTGGCAATCCTACCTCGTAAAAAAAAGCATCTCCTGTGTGCCATTAGGCAAACGGCCTTGGCCCATCATGGGCCTGTTATGCCAATGACGAAAAAAAGAGAACATTGACGAGTTCTCTCGTTTTGCAAAACTTCGTGATTCTCAGCAGTAGTTGAAATGAAAACTGCTGTTTATATTTATAGATATGATTACCTTAAGGAGATAATATTTTTCTTTTTTTTTTTCTTATACTATTAAAAAGTGTTAGAAATTTGCAAGTATTAAAAAATAAATGCATTATATATTCTATATATAATACATATCTGTATTGAATGTATTGTGCATAATTGTTTATAATATTGATAGTGTTTTGTTATTGTTGATACCTATTTATAATGTTAACAATGATAAGTAAATAATTTTATTACATTATATTACGCTGTTATTGTTGAAGTTGACAGAAATGTAGTACCTAACATTCATATTATGATTAATTCAACTGTAATTTATCATAATTATTTTAATATTTTGTCTGAATTACATTAGATATCTCACTTAATTATTTAGGCTATCTGTTTACTAACTAATGAATTCCTAAATAATTTCTAAAGAATCTGCTTATTAGCTAATTGATTTAACAATTTGTTCCTTACAGTCTTATTAATATTAAATATGCAATTTCAAATGAGATTTTAAAATTAAAACAATAAAAATAATTCAGAATTAGAAAACATTGCCGATAGACTTTGTAGTTTACTAAACATAGATTCGCTTAACTGAGTATATATTCTCAATAAATATTCTTCTTTTTTCACTACATTAATTCTTTTGTTTTGTACTAAAAACTTGATTAATATTTTACCGTATAAATATTGTTACAAATTATTCTATCTGGTCAGACAAATTACTTGCAAAAATAAAATTAATTATTTTATATTGTTCAACGAATTCAATTAGAAAAATTGAATGAATTTCTAATTCAATTAGGATAATTAAAAATTTTAATCACTTTGGGATAAAGTATGTAAGTACCATTTATTTATTTTATTATTATTTTATGTTCTTGAATGATTTCAATTAGAAAAATTCAATGAAATTTCAAATTCAATTAGGATAATTTAAAAAATTTAATCAGTTTGAATAAAATATGTAAGTACCATTTATTTATGTTATAGTGCTGAATGTTTTTATTATTTTTTATTCATTTATTATATTTTAATTATTATTTATTTATTTTATTTTATTTAATTATTATTTTTATTAATTTAATTATTATTATATTATTATTTATAATTATTCAGTTATTTAATAATTATTTTTTATTATTTTACATAGTTGAATGAATTCAATTAGAAAAACTGAATGAATTTCGAATTCAATTAGGATAAGTAAAAAATTTCATCAGTTTGGGGTAAAGTATGTAATTACCATTTATTTATTTTATTATTATTTTTTTATAGTGTTGAATGTTTTTATTATTTTATTTTGTTGAATGAATTCAGTAAGAAAAATTGAATGAATTTCAAATTCAATTAGGATAATTAAAAATAATTAATCAACAAAAGGGATAAAGTACGTAATTACCATTTTTATTTATTTTATTATTATTTTATAGTGTTGAATGTTTTTATTACTTTATATTAATTTATTATATTTAATTATTTGTTTTTATTATTTTATTTTTTGTTGAATGAATTCAGTAAGAAAAAATTGAATAATTTCAAATTCAATTAGGTTTTAAAAATAATTAATCAACAAAAGGGGTAAAGTACGTATTTATTTATTTTATTATTATTTTATAGTATTAAATGTTTTTATCATTTTATTTTGTTGAATGAATTCAGTAAGAAAAATTGAATGAATTTCAAATTCAATTAGGATAATTAAAAATAATTAATCAACAAAAGGGATAAAGTACGTAATTACCATTTATTTATTTTATTATTATTTTATAGTGTTGAATGTTTTTATTATTTTTATATTGTTGAATATTTGTATTACTTTATATTTATTTATTATATTTAGTTATTTGTTTTTATTATATTTTGTTGAATGAATTGAAAATTTAATTTGAATTTTTCATGAATTCAATTAGAAAAAATTGAATGAATTTCAAATTCAGTTAGGATAATTAGGAAAATTTGGTCAGTTTAGGGTAAAGTATGTAATTACCATATATTTATTTTATTATTATTTAATATTGTTGAATGTTTTCATTATTTTATATTTATTTATTATAATTAGTTTTGTTTTTATTATTACTTTGTTGAATTTGTTGAATGAATTTCAAATTCATTTAGGATAATTAAAAAAAAATTAATCAGTTTGGGATTGAGTATGTAATTACCATTTATTTATTTTGTTGTTATTTTATATTGTTGAATGTTTTTATTATTTTATATTTACTTATTATATTTAATTATTTGTTTTTTTATTTTATAAATTCAATTAGAAAAATTGAAAGAAATTCGAATTATATTAGGATAATTCAAAAAATTTAAACAGTTTGGGATAAAGTATGTAATTACCAATTATTAATATTATTATTATATTATATTGTTGAATATTTTTATTATTTTATATTTATTTTATTATATTTAATTATTTATCTTTATTATTTTATATTGTTGAATGAATTCCATTTAAAAAATTGAATGAATTTTGAATCCGATTAGGATAATTTAAAAAATTTAATCATTTCGGGATATAAAGTATGTAATTGCCATTTATTTATTTTATTATTTTATATTGTTGAATGGTTTTTTATTTTATAATTTACTATATTTAATCATTTGTTTCTTTATTTTATATTGTTGAATGAATTCAATTAGAATAATTGAATGAATTTCAAATTCAATTAGAATAATTTAAAAAAAAAAATATTTAGTTTTCGATAAAGTATGTAATTACCATTTAATTGTTTTCTTATTGTTTTATATTGTTGAATGTTTTTTATTTTATGTTTATTTTTTAAATTTAATTATTTGTTTTTATTGTCTTATATTGTTGAATGAATTCAATTAGAAAAATTGAATGAATTTCAAATTCAATTACGATAATTTTAAAAATTTAATTACTTTAAGTACCATTTATTTATTTTAAATCGTTTATCATTCCTCTAAAACTGAACAAAAATTTTCGTGTCAAGAATTTTGAGAAGAGATCGCATTTTCACAACCCTTAAATGGATAGTCTAGGGTATTTCATAGCAATGCATTATTTTTTTTATTCTATTTAGTCAATATTTTCGAAATATTATGAAATTATTTATAAGTTTAGTCTTAATATGCTACTTAAAATATTGAATATTCTTTAAATTTAAGGGTTATATTTGGTATCACAATATTTTATTTTAAATTAGTATATAATTATAAAATCTTAAATTTAATAAAATATAATAAATGTAATAATAGTAAAAAATAAAATATGTGAAATAATAATAAAATAAAATAAATGTACATAAATTTTTAATAAAAAATTAGGAAAATATTTTTAAACAAGATTTGACCGACCCTAATCAATATTTTGCAAATTTCTGTTTTATTATTTTTGGTTTTATAATTTTTTAATAAAATAAAATTATTAGTTTAATTATTATTATATGTGTCTAATACTTATGATTGTATTTATACTTTATTAAATTAAAAATATATTAAATAATTTTAAAAATATTATCTTTTATATTATATATGTTTTAATATTTATGGTTCATATAAAAATAAATTTAAATATGAGAAAATTGCATTGAAATTACCTTCAGAATTCTATCGATCAGCCTGGGGATGTGTAGATAACACCTCCTATTTTCTTTGGGCTGGAAGGCCCCTTTTTCCTACCAATGGAAATCCTGATTCCTCTAAATTAACTCTAATAAAAATTAAAAAATAGTTTGTAATTTATTAATAATTATTATTCCTGAAATATAAATTTTTTAATGATATGATTAGTTTTTGAAATTACAACATTTTAGCCATATTTAAATAATGATTCAATTAAATTTAATTGATAATAAAAACTATCAAAAATGTTTTGATAGTTTTATTTTCATATTTAAATGTTAATAAAATAATATAATAATATAATATTAATAATAATATTAAAAAATCTTATTTTTCAGATTTTTTTCTTATTAAAATATATAATCAACATATATTTGATTTTTTCATAGTCTGTTTTAAAGAAATGACTGTCAAATCTGTATTATTGTTTATATTTAGCTTAATGATTTCTTATTAAAAAAATGGTTAACTGCAGCAAAATTTCTTTAAAATTCCAAACGTGTAAGAATTAAAAAGTTAGTTATAACACAATTATTATTTTCTATACAGGAGAGTCTTAATATAAATTTTTTTACGAAAACTAATTTTAAAAAAATTATCTTTCTTATTTAGTTTATTGATTTTTAAGTAAAATTTTATTAAATGCAATCTTACCAAACTCCACCCGCCTTCAGAATTAGGATTTTTTAATGATTCAGAAACACAGGACAAACCTGGAAAAAATATGAAAATTTCAGATATGTTTTAATTGTATTCGTCATATTAATACACGCATACGAATTTTATTTTCTTGTTAAAAAAAGCTACATTTTAATACGATTTCTATATTAGTGCTTATGTTAAGTTCAGAACCTTTGATATTTAGCATATTCTATGTTAATATACCTTACATTATGTTTCGAAAACTTGTAATATACAACAATATAAGTTTAAATAACAAATTTTTAATCCTTTATTTTATTATTCTTTTTAAATATAGGAAGTGACATGTTTTTAAGGACATCAGTTAGAAAAATAATAAATTTAGTTTGATAGAATTTAATTTAGTTTGATAGAAAATTAAAAATTTTAAGTTTTCCAAAACGTTTAAATGAAAATCTAAAACGACTACAAAAAATCATTGCAGCTTGTAATCTTTGAATAAACAATATATAATTTATTATTTAATTCTATAATTTTTAATTAATGAAAAATAGGAAAAAATATCCCTGTCTTTAAAATGTATCTCTCTGATATCAAATAATCAAACAATGATTAATCCTTTCTCAGATGTCTAAAAATTTTTTTCTAAAAAACTTTAAATCAGATATATTTCTCAGAGTTCTTCAACTTTAAATACTTTGATAAAGTTATTTAGATCTTACATAGATCTGAATTTGATCTACAATGAATGAAATGCATATTTTATAAATTCTTTTCAAAGAGTTATAAAATGAACGACTTACGTCTGGATGCTGGCAGAAATTTCAAATATTTGATGATCAATGCTTTGCTATTGAATTGCAATCTTCAGGTCAAAAGAGATGTTCAGATAACAAGTGTCTTTGCCTTAAATAATGCACTAGGCGCATGTGCAGGTGGTCAGTTTACCGGTTCACCAATGGTCTATCTAGAATTTTAAGCCTTCTGTGTAATTGGAGGAATAGCAACAACATTGCTTTTATTATTTGTCCACGAATCATCACTTTTGGACACTGAACTAATCTCCTTTCACGATTACAAAACGGAAAAAGACAAGCTCTGTAAAAGGTTGGCACAAAGCATTATCTTACGATAAACATTTTAACGCTTTCTATGTTCGTCAATAGTGAACTGAAAAGCTCTGGTTCATTTTCGGAACTTCCATCAAGGTCTTAATCTGCTTTCAGGGAAGCTGTAAACTGTTTTTGTTGAAACTGTAATGCTGTCTCCTCATTTTCAAAGAAGCTAGGTGTCAGCTTAGTTGAAAGGCAGAAACCTTTAAAAGATAAACACATAGCATTAATTCTAAAGGTATTATTATTTAATAAGATGTTGTCAGCTTTCGAATGCATATTATTGGAAAACTAATTACATATTTTTTAATCTCTTTTAAGTTCGTATTAATCTTGCTGATTTAATTAATAATTTTAAGCTATTATGTATTTAGTTAGAAATTTAAGATTGTATTAGATTTAAGATTTAGTTAGAGCATTGTATTTATTCTAATTTCAAAAATTGAAATTCTTAAATGCTTGTAACGCCAATCATATCGTCCAAGTAAATATTATGCAATGAAAGTCCCATTGTGAAAAGTTCCAATGGATGATTCGTAAGTAGCTAAATTAAAAAATTATTTTAGACAACTCGCAAATTAAGGGCCATTTGGATTTGGCGATTTGTGTGGCCACCAAGTGTGTGAAATTCACCAAATGTGGTAGCCAAGATTTCTCCTAATGCCTGATTGGCCAAGATTAATTATGTGGTTTTCATTCACCAAGATTAATAACGTGGTTTAATTTAATTAGCGCAATGTTCTAGAAGAATTAGAAACCGTTAATTTAAATAACGATTCCTTTCACTCGCTACCAGTTTATGCTGATGCGGATTTTTCCTTTCCTTGTTTGCTAGCTAAATTCTTTTAATTAGAGATGTGCTGTATTGAATAATTTCGTTTTGGAAACAGATATACCGGGCATTTCATAAAATTGACGGAAGTATGATACAGCAAGGCTTTCTACAGGGATATGGAACTTCAATTTAAGATGAAAATTATTGTTGAATGATGCATATTTGAATGTTTGATTGCTAAGAATATCATTTGTCCTATTTGTGGAAATGTTATGGTTCTAACAGTTATGAAAGACAAATCTGATTTATATATGGAGAAATGCATAGCAAAATTTAATGATGTAGCACGAAATGGGAAGAGATCAATTTGTGGAAATTCATGTTTCTCTCTAAAGAAAATGAGTTTGTACGATATTATGAAAATTACATATAACTGGATTCGTAGACTGCCGGTATAGCTGGTGAGATTGAATGTGCGCGGAATACCGTGACTGATTGGAAGAGTTTTTATAGATATATCTGCATGGATATCTTAATGAAGAGAATCATGCAATCTAACATGATCTACGCAGTTTAATCATATTCCAGCATCCCAGGGTAAGTACAGTTTCCCTAAAATTTCTTTAAATTTTCAGCTATTTTTGCTCATTTCTTCCATTAAACGTCCTAAAAATTTCAGTATATTTTTTTCAAATTCTGCTTTGCGAAATCAAGTTATTGTGGTAAGGTTTCAATTATCTTCACATAGAATCGCGCACGTCATTTGGCGCACTTTAGATAAAAACATTTAAAATCCCGACGGCCTCTATTCTGCGATTTTACCATTATTTGTTTATTTTTATTTGTTTTCATGTGAAGAAAGTTATTTTTATGCTAAATTGTGATTTTTAGTCAATTAAACTTGGCATTTAAATTCAGTTTTTAAGTTTTTTTTTAATTTATCAAATTCATATACTGATCATGAAGAAATTAAATATATTTATTTTGAGCAAATTCTGTGTAAAGTATAGTGTTCAGTACTTACAGTTGTCATTTACTAAATTTGCGATTCAGTTCTTTGTATTCATACTACGATACGAAAATTTCAATTTTCAAATCTTTGATTATAGATAAGGAAAAAAAAAAAGGAAACTGGTTTTACGAATTTCATAAATCAATAGTTATAGATTATAAATTTTTCAACCATAAAAAATGTATAGCTATATTAATAAACCGATTCATTCATTTTTTTTTAGTTGCTATTTAACTGAGACTGTAAAAAAATAATTAAGTCTGGGTTTTTTCAATTTCACAATGAAGGCATTTAAATTAATGGACAGAAAAATGCAAAATATTATGACGGATTTTCTAATGCCCATAAACAAATTGTTGATTATTATAAATATTATAGACTTTACCACAGTTATGAACACATCCTGTGTTAGTATATTTTAAAAGATTAAAGCCGAAGTACTTTTAAATATATAGATTATAATCTCTAATATATAGATAATACGGTGTTTACGAATTTAATTTAATAAAGAATTCAATTATATGCAAATTCAATTTTTAATGATTTATTAGAGAATTCATAAATTAAACCACAGAAATGTTTTAATATAGTTTTTAATATTTTAGTCTGATTCTGTTAATACTTTGTTAAGAAAAATTAAATTTTAATGTAATTAAGGAATAAATGGATTATTACATTAATTAGATTTCTCTCATTATGAATTATGGGAAAATATAAATAATTCAATGAAAATAAAAGGGCATTTATAATTTTATTATTTTTACTGAATATAAATAGTCAAATTATTGTGTGCCATATTTTATCACTGAATTATCCCTAATTTTTCCATTTTGATTTTTTTCCCCCAAAAAAATCTTCAGTATAAACATTAATAGATACCATTTTTTTAAAGTTTTCATGAGTTTAATCTGTAATTAATTAGAGTGAAACTTTTTTTTTTTATTGTCTTTGAGTCCGACACCTTCTGATATTTTTAAACCTAACTGAAAGTAGGCTTGCTATAAAATATGCATACTGATTGCAAAGAACTACTCAGAACTTGCTATTCAGCTGGGGACTTCTAAACCAAATCAATGAATAAACCCTCCCATTTCCTCACTGGAAAAATCCATTTAAAAATATACGAGGTTTTTACGTGCTTGTAAATTTTGAAAATTTGAGTAATAATTAGTTGCGAAATTTAATATTTAATTTACGATGTAAATTGCTTTTTCTTAAAAGAAATGATGAATAGTTTGATATTTTTGGTATATTTATTAGCTTTATTTTTAAAGATATTAATAATTTTTTCTTTATAGTAGGCCAAGGCCTATGCCTACTGGTAAATTTCGAGATATGAGATGTTTTCTTTTTAAGGGTTTTCTACCCCAGGTCCAAAGTCATATTAAACTTGGACCTAAAGGTTTAAAGTGCATTCGAACCATTACGAATATCCATGGCACCGCCAGGACACGAAAGCCTAGTCACTCGGCTATCAAGCCTCAAAAGATATTAATTACATGAATATAAATAAGCAAATAATATTTTATAACTGTATGCGTGTTAGTGATACCATTATATACTATGTTAATGATACCGTATGTATCTGTATAATATATATCGTACTTATAATGTTACATGAGAAATGATAATCCGCAGAATGTTTCCAATTTTTAATTTTGATGATAGAAAAAATTTTTTATAAAATTTTTTTTTTTTTTTTATTTAAAAATAGTTTAATATAAATTAATTAAAATATAAGTTAAAAAAAAAAATATGAAAACATTTTATCTTTTTTGTAACTTTTTAACCTATACAAAATCTTTACATTGATTTTTCTCAATTTCACATTTTTACATACAGTAGCATAATTAAAATGCTATGGAATTTTAATCAATGCTTTAAATCATTTAAAATTTTTATTATATATTTATGCATATGTAATGCAGGAAATTAAGTATGGGATTTTTGAAAAAAAAAAATTATATAATGTATTTATAGCAAGTTCCTTTTCAGACTTCATAAACTATCGTAAATTTTGTCCAATCTTTAGTTTTTAATTTGTTTTACAAAACATTATATAAAAATTATACAAAATGCCATCCTTAAAAAAGAAATGCAGATGATTTATAAGCAAAATAAAAATATGGATTTTATGTAGCAAATATTGAAGATGTAACAGCAATTTGAAATAATTAAAAAAAAATAAACTTTTATTTATATAAAAATGAAAAAAAAAAAAAAAAAAGATTACACATTTTTTTTTCCAAAATCTTTCAATTGCTTTTGAGGACATCAATTCATAATCAAAATTATATTCGATAGTATCTACTTTCAAAAACAATTTTTGCCGAGTTCACTTAAATAACATAACGTAGAGTTCCAAAGAACTTAAATCATATCTTAAATTTAATTAATTATTTTATTTTATTTTACAAAATTACTAAAAAAATGAGTGACCCCTTTTTTTTTAAGAGGGAAGAGTTCACTTAAATATTCATAACGAAATCGAGTTCAAGAACTTCTTAAATCATATTCAAATCTTTTATTTCTTGAGTATTTTCATTTTATTTTCTCAAAATTCATTCTTAAATTTAAATGCAAAATCCACTGACAGTTACCCTTTTTTTTTTTTTAAAAGGACTTTCTGCAATATAATGAAAAAAAGTAGGGAAGATTCGATGACGATTTAACAACTGCTGTAAGCTTCTCACATAAATATTCTTGCTACTTGGTGGGAATCGTTCTCCTTTCCAATCGCTCATAAAATATCTTCTTATTCATATAACTCAAGTTCAAATAGTCAAGTATAAATGGTTTTGTTTAATGGTATGTTGAAAAAAAAAAAAAAAACTTAGAAAAGCAATTATGGCTGAGAGTGTTTTTGTTTCTTATCGCAATTGATTGACAGCAACATCTAGACCAGGTTAAAGAACTCACGTGGTCTTATGAAAGAGGGAAATGGTGGGGCAGCTTTTTGTTGTGATAGAGCACTCGTAGTAGAAGTCTGACATAGCTTCTAATTAACGTTCAGGAACTTCAGTCCAGAATCTCTAGAACTAAAGTCAAAGAACTTTTTCTTTGAATAAACATCGGTGGCCCTCGTGTTCCTCTTATGTATGCGATGAACAGCGCACCGAAGGGTGACGAGGGAAGAACTTGTAGTGGTAAAGGCATCAAATCTGTGAATCCTTGTGAGAGAAAACACATAAAATTTCCGGTGAGCATCTTGATTATTAATGCGAAACGTTTCATACACATTTTCACAATCGTCATCGGATCTCCTCATTTCTGTTGTTGTTTCTTATCCTACTTAGTAGACAGCAACGTCGAGACCAAGTCCAAGAACCCATGTGGTCTAATGGAGGGAAGGGGTAGCTTCTGTTGTGATGTAGCACCAGTAGGTAGAAATCTGACTGGACTCTGTGACGCTGACTTTTTACCAATTAGGGCTGTGAGCCCTACGCCCAGCAGTCATATTAGACCAGTACCTACAGTTTAAAGTGGATTCGAACCATTGCAATCATCCATGGCACCGCCGGGACTCGAACCCGAAATCTGTGGCACCGAGGGCCAGAACGCTAGTCACTCGGCCATCAGGTCCCAAGTGTAAATACTACACCTTCAAAATTGTAATAAATGTTTGTTAATGCAAAAACGTAGTTATTGATATGAATTTATTAAACACATTTTTTACAATCCATTAGTAAAGATCATAGTAGATAAAACTATGGGGATGTGAGCGGTATCAGAAGCCGGATTTTTTTTTTTTTTTTGATGACTCCTAGTCCTTGAACAAAGAAAAAAAAAATGACAATCTTGTGCTGAGCATTACAATTCGTTTTTATTATTGTGAAGTGTAGCTAAATAATTCTCCATGTTCTAAAATGTAACATTGTGTGCGAGCAAAAAGGGCAGAAAGTCAATTATGACAAATATGTTCCTTGATGTGTGATGCGACTTCATTAAGATTCGCATGATGTCCTTCATGTCGTCACGTCATTCCGGTCGATTGACCTTCAACTTTTTTTGTTTTGTTTGGATTATGAGGTAGAGAACGGGTGACACTTTCTGAATTAATTTTTGCCTCTTTTAAAAATATTTCTGGAGAAAAAAAAAAAAAATCATGAGTTTGTTAGCATTTTTTGCAAGAAAAAAAAAAAAAATTGGTGCGTACAGGAAATCTTCGACTTACGACTGCTTTACACTTATGATTGCTAAATATTATTATTGAAAATTTTTAACTATCTATTAGAATAAATTAATTGAAATTGTTTGAAAACTTAATTTAAAAACTCGCAATTATGTGTTTGATAAATAGAACAGGCATAACATTTTTGTTTTTTAACGGCAATATTTTGACTGATACAATGATAATAATAATAATAATAAAATTTAATTGGCTAGGTCGATATACAGGCTACCTACAAAGTTTAGAATTTAATGTAAGTACAAAACGCATAACAGCAATTTGAAACAAAGAAAAAGGATCCATAAATCGTATACAGGCAATAAATTATGTTCAACAGTTTTCTGTCAAAACTAAAAACAAGTAATATGAAAAAATTTTTTAAGGTCAATTCCTACTTTTTTTCACTTTATTGCAGAAAGTCTTTTATAAATCCTTTTCATTCATTTTTAAAATTTATCTCGCGTCCTCTGTTGGTAGATATATGCAACTTAAATCTAAAAAAATACCTAAAATTAACTAAATTTAATTACTAACTTAATATTTGAAAAAACTGTATTAACATCCAGTGTCATCCACTACAAGTTAAAAAAAAAATGTATTTGAACTTTAGTGGATGAATAAAAAGTATTTTATGAACGATTGAAAATTTAAACAAAGAGATATATAGGGAGCGTGTGAGCTAATAGAAGGAAATGAAAAAAAAGGAACATATTAAATAAAAAATAAAAAATTATAGAATTGCAAACGATTTTATAAAAAAATTCAGTCGAAAGAAATTTTTAAAAAATCTATAGAATTCCAAACGATTTTATAAAAAAATTCAGTCGAAAGAATTTTTAAAAAATCTATAGAATTCCAAACGATTTTACAAATAAGTTTGTGAAAGATATTTAATAAAAAATTTAATAAAATTTAATAAACAAATAAAATAAATCGTGAAATAAATGTAAATAAATAAACCAATAAGAAACATTAACAGTGGTCAAGGAAACTAAAAATTGATCAAAGATACGAAAGATGTGACCAGAAAACGAAAACTTCCGCTCCCTAAAACAATACTCATAATTTTTTGGGAAATAAAAAACACAGGTGTAGCCAGTATCGTACCTGATAGTTGCAACTTGAACGGGATATAACTTATTCCATGACTACTTTGTTTATCCTTCTTTCACTTTTCTCTATCCCAGAATTGAATCGAATTATTTGCTATATCAAAATAAGTTGCTCTTCAACACTACTTCGCATACCAGTTTCTTTATAGATATAACTAATTGAATCTCTCCTATAAAATTCTGTAATACATTGTGTATTACATTGTACATTTGTACATTTTTACATTGTATTTTTGTTATTATTGCATTATTACATTTTTACATTGTATATTTCTTATTATTACATCATTAAATTTTTTTGTTCTTATTACATTTTTACATTGTATTTTTGTTTACATTACATTATTACATTGTATTTTTGTACATTTGTGTACAAATGTACAAAAATGAATTCGGGTATAGATTAAAATGGCTGTCTAGTTAGTATAAAAATTACCATGTTCTTTAATTGCCAATAATTCAGAATAAATATCAATAAACAAAATTTGTATGCCATTTGAGGCATAACAGAAAACTTGACTCAACTGAATTAATTTTTCTGATGCTAAAAGAAAAATCTCTCAATATTTCATAGTCATTTCCATTTTTCATTTTCTTTCAAATTTTATTTTCAAATGTAGGAAAGTGTAATGTTATGCATTTGTTTATTAATTGGAATTTCTATACTATATTGGACAAAGCATTAAAGGTATGTTGCATAATTTTGAAAATAAATATGGCTGACACAAGAATGTGGACTGTTCGTACAATTATTATTCGAAATATGAGAATTGTAGAAAATAAATCAATAGTTGAGAAGTATAAGAATGGGAAATATTTTTAAAAAACTTCAAAGAAGTAAAAAGAATTAACTAAAGTATTAAGTGAAAGAATTAATTAAAGTATCATTCAAACAATATTAAGGAAATCTATTCAAAAGTATCGATAAGGAAATTAATTGCTCTGCTAAAACTAAAAGATAATTCGATAATGAATGAAATGTAAACTGAAGTATATAAAAAAATTTTATTTTTAATTTTGATTTAACGTTTAATTTTATGTGGAAGCTAAATAATTTGTAAATGTGAATGAGAATTCATTTATTTTTAATAATTTTAGGTTAAATTACTAATCTAATTTATAAAAATCTATCAAAAATTAAATATTAAAAAATATTATCAAACTACTGGTGCTATCAAAATAATGGAAACACTCGTGAAAAAATGTGACATTTAGGAATGTGCTTTGTGAGCATTAAAATGTAATCTTAGCTACCAATTTTTTTAAACATAGAAAGTATATATCCTGGTAGTATGAGTTAACTTTAGTGAAGTTGTATATTTCTTGGATTTTTCTCAAAAGCATAAAATGTCAGACAGACTTTCAAAGAGGCCAAACTGTAGGAGCACCGACAGAAACACCCAAGCTTTTAGGCATTTCTGGAGGCACGGTGTTTCCATCATTTTGATAACCACCTGTATAAATGGCAACAAGTATATTCTAAAGCAGGGTCTCCAAACTACGGCCCGCGGACCAAATCCGGCCCGCCAGTGTCATCAATCCGGTCCGCGACAGTAAATAGTTTACTGTTGCTGTAATAAGTTGGATAAAAAAACACAGAATGATAATAACTCGGTTTTATTGACTTGCTAGGTAAAGTTTAATGATAAGCATAATGTGCAGAAAATTTAACTTACGCATAACAACTAACAAATAATTGAAATGAATCCCACTAACATTATAATCTAGTGAACATCCCGCGGTTACCTTCGCTAGTTATGTTGGGTTGAAGTGCATCGCATATGTATGTATGTCGATGTTTGGAATGTATATATCCTGAATCAAATATATGATTTTTATCCTGAAAATCCCTCAGGAACGGAAAAGCTAAACTAACGCGAATGAAACCGTGGGGTATCCACTTGTAAAAAAATACTAATGAGATTTATGTAATTGTGATTTTTCACTGACAATAGTTTGTAGTTGAACCAGCAATTTAAAAACGTATGCTCGCTCAGAGCACGTACTCGACGACTAGTCTAGAAATTATATATAATGGCAGAAAAATTAAAACGGTTTTGGCCCTTGGTGCTTACTGGAGTAAACAGTATGACCCTAAGTCTGGAAAGTTTGGTGACCCCTGTTCTAAAGTAAGAAAGGACAAGGGTTTCAATTGGGCGGTGTGTTTCATAATCGTTTCCTTCAAAAATTAGGGGCTCGATGAACATTGTGACAGTGAGATAAGTGTGTCACAACGACAATCGAACTGTATAGAATTTTTTCAGATTTTCATCCAAATGATATGCAAATGCGAATAGTTATTTTTGACAATAACCATCTAAATGTAGCATATTACGTAGAGAATGCCATCCCTAAGTTTAAAAATTATCACACAAAAAAAAGCTACACGAAAACAGACCATGAATTGAAGTATATCTCTATTTACAAACGGAAGCATTGGATTGAAATCCTGTTATATATTGAAAATATTATGCCTGTAAAAAATCTAAAAAAAATTAACGGTAAACAGACATTCAAAATTAAATTACGTTTTATAGAATTTATAAATAAAAAACGCATCATTTTCATAAATATTTTTCTCCTAAATAAAACTAGACATGAACTTTTTTTGATGAGGATAAATTATTTTATTTTTTATTACACAAAATTATAATGCATGACAGAATTTCAGTGACAGGCAATTGTTCCATCAGCAAAATAATTGAAATAAAATCTTTTAAGTTAATAATATAAAATTGTAAAATTTAAAAATGTATTAAATTATAAAAAAATGTATCAAAAAACAACAACAAATTCTAAAGAATATAATATGCAAATTTATATACTATATTCTTTAGAATATAATAACCATATATATTATATAACAGTTATTAATAATAACATAATTATGTTCTTTAGAATATAGTATGCAAATTTATTCATTTAGAATATAATATGCAAATAAAATGAATAAAAGGAAATATTTTAAATACCGAACAATAATTTTTAATCTTAAATTTATCTGCAAATAAGTTTTGGTTTAAATTAACGGACTTTTTAGTCGTTTATTGTGTGACTATCAGTCATTTTCGAAAAATATATAATATTTATTAAACTAAGTATCTAAAATTAAATGAATTTAATGAAATAAAAATAAATAATGTTATTTTTGTACAGTGATACATTTTTTTAATGTGGAGGTCAGAATAAATTTACATGAATTATGGATTTAAAATCTTGAGCAACATTTTTCTATAATCCCCACTGGTATCCGCATAAATGGCTTCACTTAAATCTTCGTCGTACTTCATGTGATACCATTCTTGTATATCAGAGAGATCGATCTGAAACGGATAAATACAAAGAGAACATTTAGTAAAATGTATCGAAATTGCATTAAGTAAAATGCATCGAACTGCAAATAATAATAATAATAATTAAATAAACAATAAAAAAACACGAATCCTTTTCTACGATATTTGAAAGATTTATATAGTAAATTAGAATTAACTTATAAAAAAAAATTTTAATTACTATATATAGCGGCTCTCAAAAGTGTTCGTACATTTACGAAATTAAATGAAATTTTGCTCTATGCTAATTCTTCTTCCACTTCATTGGCTGCGGCTTGGTGGCCAAGTAGCTATTGCTCTGGCCTTTTAGTATCAAAAGCTTCAGGTTTGAATCCTGGCGGGAGCATGCATGTTTATGAGTGGTTTGGAATCCAATTTAAACTTGTAGGTCCCGGTTTGTTTAGCCCTCGTAGGCGCAAGATGGCCGTAGAGGGACAAACCAAACCAATCTTCATTGGCGCAACAGCCCCAATTCTGTCTATCTACTGGCTGATTTCGATACAGAAAATGTTTTTTTTACGGTTAGAACTGTGAGCCCTACGTCCAACACTCATATTAGACTACTACTACACCGCACCACATCATTGTGCCTAGAGCTGAGTTGCCCTTTACAGTTTGGGAATGATGTGGGTGGGAAGTCTGTCTCTGCGGTTATATGAGACCGAAACCTACGACATAAACATATACAAACATCCATGGCACTGCTAGGTCTCGAATTTGAAACCTATGGCACAAGTGCCAGAGCGCTAGGCAATCGGCCATTCAGGAACCGCTCATATTAGACTAGGATCTACGGTTAAAAGGGATTCCAAACCTCTACAAACAACCATGGCGCATCCGGAACTCGAACCCGAAACCTGTGGCACAGCGCACCAGGGCATTAAACTCTTTGTTATCTAACTTAATAAAAATTGTAATTTCAGAATAATAATTTCTTTTTATATTATCTACTGGCACATATATTTCGGCATTGCCCAACTTCAGAAAATAAAACTTTCTAACTCTTTTATATTAAAAAAAAAAATACGTTGGTAAACATCATAATTAATAAGCTATCAGCAAACCTTTCTTTGAAATTCGAACAAGAAAATAAGAAAGGTAAAAATAGAATTATTAATGTCACAATTTTTAAGAATAATTTAAGGTCAGGTAAAGACCTGGCGTTTAAATTTTGCTGGTTTAAGAATAATTATAAAAAAGGGAAGTTTTTGAGAATTTTTATTTTGTCTAAACTAAGATTAGTGGCCTCGGAGTCCAAGAGGCTTGTTAATCTTTAACGCAGACATATAATTTATAACAGCAGCATCAATTACTTTAGAGTTAGAATGGCTTTGTACAAATTGTCTATAGTGTTTTCGACAAGAAGATTCAGTACATAAAATATTATAAGAATATATATACATATAAGGTATGTATGTAATATATACACATAAAATATTGTAGAAGTGCATAAAATATTATTTTCAATGAATTATTTCTAAACGTTGTCAACAATAAATTTGGATTTAAGGTCATTAAAGTAACCGGAGAAGAATCATTAATAATATTTCTAATGTTAGTAGTTTTACGTTTTATCTTGCGGTCCTCCAGATGGAGCCATCAGCATCATTCATAGTACTTAGTTGGGTTTCACAGGAGTTTTGCTGATAATGATAAATTTCCCCCTAAGGAGGGAAGAGCCTGTGCACAGTTATAGATATGTTTATCCACAGAATCCCTTAACGACGGCCAATTTTTTCTTGTTTTATTTACATTAATGATTAAAGTTTTAATATAGGAATGGATGATAATTTCTTCTATCTTGGGAGATAACTTTAGAGAAACCATGATACGAATTTAGAATGTTATTGGTGAGCGATACAATTTCAAAGTCTAATTCTTGAGCAGAAGTACATAAGCATTGCAACTCTTTTTGCATCTGACACCATATTAATATTTCCTTCTGGTTTTAGTATGGCTTTCGTCAGTTGTTTTTGTGATCTTTATTAGAGGTTTTAGACTCGTTAATAAAAATGTTTTTAATATGGGTTTGTATTAGAATTCCGAATTCTATAATAAAGTTTGCTGGTATTTTATTATAAAAGATGTCTACCAAATTATTTCTTATATATATATATATATATAAAATGTATATACTAGCCGCTATCTCCGGTTGTTAAACAGTAAAAGTAACTTTTATTTTAATGAATGAAATTTAAATTTTAAAGCCCCCCTTCCTTAGCCAGCAGTTATGTCATATTCACGGGGAAAGGGTTTGAGCTAGATAACTAATTATGACCTGCATTATTCTTGGAGATTAAGGCTTATTTTATTACAATATTACATTTTACAATATTATACAATGCAATATTACATTACAATCGAATTTCTGATACATGCTTTTAAAGATGCAATTTGTTTTATGATAATGTTAATTGTAATCTTATGGAAACCAATCAATCTCTTGCATTTATTAACCTTTTGGGATCGAAGTGTTGTTCCTATGAAGTACTTATACTGTATTTAATAAAAATATACATATTTATATTTAAAAATCCTGAAACTTACATTTGATTTATTTCATATGTATATTTTTCCTTTTCCAATCTACATAATTCACTGAAGGCTTTCGAAACTGTTAGCATATATTTGGTAACTGTTATTGTGATTTTTGAGTTATATTTTGAATAGGCTATTGCGATTATTTTAATTTACTTACAGTGGTTTTGGTTGAGTCTGTTTACCGTATTCTTTTAAAGTAATAGGTAGTTGATACTAATATTGATATTGGTGTTCAAATTTATTTTTTTTTAAAAACTACATCACAGTTCACTATATATATAAATAAGAAAGTCGGGTTTTCCGAATAAATAAATATAAAACATGTACAAAGCATGAGAGGTAATAATTTAAATAGAGTTAATTATTAATTTAACCAACCTCAGATCTTGACACGAGTATCCTGATGATGGTCTTATCGTCAGTTCCAGGTCCATTTAAAGCTTCATGTAATTGTTTGGCGAAGAATGCCGGTCGATTGTCTATACATTCAACTGAAAGAAGAATTATTATTAGGAGGAGGAAAGAATAATTTTTATTAAGATGGAGAGGGGGAGTTGTCCCCTTCGAACTCAATGGGAAGACTTTCCCTCGTGTTTTTGTTTCCCTAAAGTTTTTTTTTTTTTTTTAACAATTTAATGCTTTAGTATTTGCAAAAATGTAAAAGATATCTGTGTACTCTAAATTTGCTTACAAAAATTCATATACCTTAAAATATTACAGTTCCAAATTACACAAGTATTATAGAATATTTTAAGTATATTTAAAGAAAATTTTAAATTTTAAAAATGAAGATGCTATATTTACAATACATTAAATCTTTTAATTTTGTTTCTTAATAATAGGATAGGTTCTATAAAATCTTTCATTGTTGATCAAAGATAACCTTTCAGAAGCCTCAGCTCTGCAAAAAGTCTCTCGTCTCCTATCTGGTATAATGCTAAAGCAAGTCACTGTCTTTGATACTGGTTGCATTATTGAAGAATACAATTGCTTTTTAAATATGAATTCTAAAATTTTGAAAAATAACATTTATTTTTAAAAGAGATAGTCGAATTTTTAATTTTTTCCTTCTAATTCAAAAATGATTGACTCCATGCTCCCTCTTCCCAGCTCTGGTTGCAACTAACTTGGTAAATCCAAATTTAGATATTTATCTAATGCGAAAATTTTTTCAAAATATTAGCTGATTTTAAAAACCAAATATCTGCTAATGATAAATCTTTATTGTGTAGTCTATATTGTTTTTAAAAAATCATCTTTATTGTCTTTTAAATTATGTAAATAATCTAATATGTCTTCTTAATAATCTATATTGCCTTTTTGTTCCCCCTCCTTAAAAAAAAAATTGTCGATTCAACACTCCCATTTTTGTTTTATTGGTTATTGACCTAACAAAAACTAAAGATTACGACAATTTTGAATTAAATCATTTATTGCCATTTTTAAAAAAAAATTTGAATATCTCATGAAAATTTTGATTGAATTTTTCATAACCTATATCTAAAAATATATATTGGGTGGAATTAACATAACTGCTTTTACCTATAGCAAGAAGTGCATGCCGAATATTTCCCCCGAATTCGACTTGATGGCTTCCTCCATTAAATGGCCAGCGAACTTTTCGTAGGCGGCTATCGTGGCTCGAAGTTGTTCCCGGCTGCGAGTCGCTAGGATGGTGATGAACAGGTCCTGGTCCGAGCCCCAACTCTTCGATAAGCCTGCCTGGAAATGTGAGGAAACATGAAAATTATCAATGATTTATATCAGCTGCATTAATTACAAGAAATTCAAGCTCATTCATTTAGCAAATAATAAGATAATAGGGGTCATATTCTTGCTAACGGCCAGCTCTAAAGTCATTTAGAAAAACCAATGGACTCCGTCGAAACCGTTTGACTTGGTTTGTCGCTTTACGGTTGTTTTATGCACACTTTGGGCTAATTAGACAGGGACATGCCACCGCCAGGATTTGAACCTGTGGTACTAAAGGTCAGAGCACTAGTCGATTGGCCATGAGGTCGCTGCCGAAACTGTGGCGACAGATTGATTTTTCCAATTAGATAGTTACTTCAATTTCAAATTGCTTTTTCCAATCGTTTTGTAAATATGGGACAGTTATCCCTACACACTCTCTTATAAAATGATATTCCACTTCCGCACATTTTATGAAGAGACCACATAGACAAACCGAATTGATGTCCACACGTATAAGGAATGAAAAAGGAAAATAAAACAAATGCCACTCGCTTAGTAGATGACATGTCAGTAAGTTGTAGGGACTAATTTCGACTGTTTAAAATTTCTCTATTAGCGTTTTATAACCTTATTTACAATTTTATTAGACTAAGTTCCCCATACTGGTATAATAAATTGATTTATAAATAATATTGATAAATAATAATAAATTGATTTATAAAAATTATTGATAAATAATAATAAATTGATATATATATGAGTTTTTGACAAGATGTTGCACAATTTTGTATATTTGCTCTATAACTTCGCTCCGGAAGAGTTTCATGATATTTATTATCTCTCTCTATTTATAAAGCATGTGATTTATTTATCTTTTCTGGTGTATATTTCCTAAAACTTAAAAATTATTACACTTAGAAGCTAAATTTTTCTCTTCTGATTTTATTATATTTCTATCTATTGTGTAGCCAAAATTCCCGTGAAATTTGTTATTAATTATTTTTTAGTTTAAAAATTTCTTTTTTTTATTGTTTAATTTTTTTTTTTTTAATTATTTAGTTCAAAAGTCTGCAAGTTTAGTTCTGCAAAAAAATTAACCGGAAATGGCATGCCAGCAACACAGCTCTTTTTGCCTACTTTTTTTTTTTACATTTGTGATTCAAGATTTCTGTGAAATATTTTTTTTATTCTTTGATTTTATCATTAATAAATAATTCATAAATATTTGAGTGAATATAAACCAGAAATTGTTTTAAAAATATATTAAAATTAAAATGGCAAGTGCTTGCAGTTTTTTGTGATTGCTCTCTTTTTTTATAATACATTTTTTGTTCTTTTCTAGTGTTTTATTATGAGCATTGTAATTTATTTTTTTTCATATCGAATTACTTTTTACTTACATTCATATTTTTTTTTACTCTAGAAAAATGAATTAAATATTTATATGTGTGTTATTTCTATCATTAATCTTAATGAGACCTTAATTAATTAAAAATGGATAAAAAAAAAAAAAGTTTATTTTTTAAATTAAAAAATATTCGCTAATTCTCTTACATAGATATTCTACTTATGAGTAAAATTTATTTACCTTTATTATCTATAAATTGCATTGATTTTTTTGTATTATGAATTAATATATGACAATTTACATGAAAAACCAAATGATTTCTGATTTCCATGCGTTATGTCTTCTGGATTTTTCCATATTGCTTATAGACTTCCTTCTAATTCCATGTTCCTTATACATTGATTAATTTAAAATTAAAATATTTGATGTATCAAATATCACCAATCTAAATTTAGTTAGTAAAGAAATATGATATATTAGGCTTTTTATCTTCTGGAATGAAGAACTATATATTGTTATTTTAAGCCTATTTTCTCTGAATTCTGTATTATTTTCTCTGATATTGTTTTTAATTAAACTCACCAAAGTATAAAAGAGCATCGTTTTTACTGAAACTGGGCCATGACCTGTCAGCTAGTACAAGATAAAAAAAAACTTACATTGTGTCATTTCTAGATTAAAAGATGTTTTTGGGATGGACTATTTCTAAGGTCTAATTTGTTATCCATTGTGATAAATGTCCGTAAAATCTTTTTCCATATATTTTTTTCTCATATGCCTTCTTTTTTTCATATGCCTGCTTTTTTTTTTTTTTTTTGTTTCAAGATTTCTGTGAAATAATTTTTTTATTATTCTTCCATTTTATCATTAATAAATAATTTATAAATATTTATCATTAATATATCTTTACATATATAATCCTTCTGTACATGTGTTTGTCACTGAACTCCTCATAAACGGCTGGACTCATTTTGATGAAACTTTTTGTGTGTGTTTGAATGGATCCTGATGGTTTAGATTGGCATGATTTACAATGGTGGTGCTGCGGGTTCTTCTGTACATGTGTTTGTCACTGAACTCCTAAACGGCTGGACCGATTTTGATAAAAAATTTGTGTGTTTGAATGGATCCTGGACTTTAGATTACAGTGGTGTGGCTGCAATCGGGTTCTTCTGTATGTGTGTTTGTCACTGAACTCCTGCTAAACGGCTGGACCGATTTTGATAAAATTTTTTGTGTGCGTGTTTGACAAAACGTGGAGAATGTTTTTATGCTATCCCCTTTGTCATGTAAGTCGCCACCAGATAGTGCTGCAGTATATCAACTTCTATACCTAGTTCAACCTTTTCTACCCATCGCTATGAAAATCGATAATAATATGTATTGGAGTATGGTAAATAGGTTCGCACTATTCACTTTATTGTTATTTGCCACCAGATGGTGCTGCAGTATTTCATCTTAAATACCGTCCAAAAGGAAATCCATGAAAATTAATACTCACATATATTGGAACATGGAGAATATATTCGCGATATGTAATTTTCTGCAATGTCTTTTTTGGCAGGACAACGTATACCGGGCTCTGCTAGTAATTCATATAATATTAATCTTTTCTTTTCTTTTCCTCTTATTACATTATCATTTGCTTGACTAGCGAAAAGAAAAAAACATTTATTGCTCCCTTAAAATAAAATATATATCCTGGGAAAATCTTCATTGGAATCAGATAATGGAATTTGTATAATATAAGTGGGAAAGAGCGAAAATAATTAATCGACTATCCGATCACGCAAGACATATTGACAAAATGCAAGGTGCGATTTTTAAGTGGCCTGTAATAAGTTTCAAATATTTCCCTCCACCTTTCTATGAGAAGTAACTAGCACCTCATTTTCTGTAAACATTTCAACTACCAGCCATGGGTAAGGAAATATAAAATAAATACATTTCATTGGATTAAACATAAAAGCTATTCAGGCAAACACAAAATGGTAATTAAAAATGAAAAAAAAACATCCAATAATTATTTACATCAAATAAATGATGAGCTTCCATGAGGGCTAAATCTGTGTCCACTTCTGCAAAATACTCCCTGTCTTTATCCGTCAGAGCTGTCACTAACTTTTGGATATCACCTCGTAAACCACTGCTGAGGAATTCACCCAAGTCGTGCTTGTATTCTACGTTAGAGGAAAACTTCATTAACATTTTGGATAATTCACAAAAATAATGTACATTTTTTTTTTTTTTTTTGAAAAAATGAATTAAACATTTGTTGTGTAAAAATAACTTTTAGAAAGGTAATGCTTTTCTTAACAAGTTATATCAAAAAGCCTATTTTACATCAAAGAACGTATTTCAAGAGCGTTAAAGAACACATTTTTTTTTTTTTTTATTTTTATGAATAATTTTATAAAAATAAACATGTTACTTACTTTCCTTAAAAACAGATTTCAAGTAGCGTAATTCCTGAGAAGAAAATAAAATGCAAATTTATTTTAAACTTCTACACAATGGCACACAATAGTTAATTTATAGATTGAGCTACAGTAATCTGTGCTATAATCTAATAATCTTATTAAAATATAACAGAAATAAAATAAGTGATAAATTCAAGCGTCTATTTTTACATAAAAAAAGAAGCATTAGAAAACCAAGTATACATTTTGCGTAAAAAGCATCCGGAATTTATAATGCAAAACGCGCGTGTGAAAGATATCGCTACTTTTTTTTTTTGTAAGTTTGTAGCACTGCAGGGCCTGATGGCCGAAGGACTAGCTCTCTGATGCTCGGTCCCAAATGTTTCGGGTCTAATATGACTGTAAAGCGTTGGCCGTAGGACCGACAGCCCTACTCCTCAAAAAGGGAATATCTCCTGTCTCGAAATCTGCCAAAGCGTATTAGCCCACCATGGGGCTGTTGTTCTAATGAAGAAAACATGATTATATTAATTAATGCATACTTTTTGTAAAACTGTAATATGCTTAAGAAGTGATACGAAATTGCTAAACTGAGATTTTTTTTTTTTTTTTATATCTAGATTTTAAAACGCAAATGTAGCTTTTAAATGACAAAGAATTCTTTTACATTATTTCTTAGATAATAATGCCAAGATCTTCATATATAAATTGTTGTAACAATATAATTACTTAAGAGTATTTCATATTATCTTTGCCTTTTTAACCTTGTTTGAACACCGTTTTATTAAACAAACACAATTTACAAATTTAAAATGTTTTTAATGTTTAAACTAAAATGTTTTTATTTATTTACAATAAAAAAAACATATTTACCATATATTCAAGGGAAACTAAAACTTCTATTATGCAGTTTTCATCTGTTCTGTATCCCTGTAAAAATATACTTATTCAAATAAATTGTAAAAATAAAATCTTGCTTTGAGAGAAATTATTTCAATTCCTTCTATTAGCTCACACTCTCCTAATATATATCTTGTTCAAATTTTCAATCGTTAATGAAATACTTTTTATTCATCCATTACATTAAATACATTTTTAACTTGTAGTGGATGATACTTGATGTTAATACAGTTTTTTCAAATATTAATTCAGTCATTGAATTTAATTAATTAATTTTAGTTTTTTTTAGATTTATGTTGCATGTATCTACCAATAGCCGGCGCCAGATAAACTTAAAAAATTTATTGAAAATTATTTATAAAGGACTTTCTGCAATAGAGTGAAAAAAAGTAGGAATTGACTTTACATTTTTTTTTTTATATTACTTGTTTTTATTCGAAATTCGAAGTATATTTACCCCTATTCGTCTCGCCAACCTACTTGTTTTCCGCTTAATCTAGTGTGTGAATGAATGATGCTAATACTGAAACTTCAATAAATGATGGTGATGAGCGGCATATTAATCCTAAAACGATTCTACATCACCATCAACATTATATAATAATATTAAGATAAATTCTTTTATTAATGTAGCATTTTTTCATTTCATTTCAGGAGAGAGGAATGTATGCTATTGGACAAGTATATAATAAAACCCATCACTCAAATTTGATAGTAGACAAGCAGTATTGCGGATAGTTATATTTCATGCAATTAGTGTTTTATACTAATGAGAACAACCTGTCACTCAAATCTGATAGCAGATATTCGGTGTCATGTATAATGAGACTCATAAAATTACTCACACTCTTGAATAATACTTGATAAAACAAAACTCGAGTGCTTGTAACTTTTAAATGTTTAGCAACCATACACAAATTTTATATAGACAAAAAGGAAAGGTAATCCCATACCTTTAGTGCAGTATGTAGGCATTCAACAATAAAGTCTGCTACAGGCATAAGCAAAGCTAAACAAATATCTTCAAAGTGCCCGCCAAGTTCAGCTTTTATGTCTTCTTCTAAACTCTAGAATTCAAGTAAAATGGATATAAATATGCATGAACATGAACAAGTTTCAATAAATTAAAAAAAAAAAAACAGTTATTAATCATAACGTTCGACAAATTTGAAAAAGCTCTGATAAATGCCTTCAAGCCATCCAATTCGATGAGAATCCTTCAACTCAAAAGTCTATTTAGTTCTAAATGTTTTTCCGAACTGTGACTGCAACGCACTTCCCAATCGTGAATCGGAATTGAGATTGGTGAAGTGTTTGAAAGTTATGAAATCTGATTTACTTCCTACTGAAATACTTTTATTTTACATTATTTACTTAACTATTAGTACAGCTCTTTGGATTCTATTTATGTATTAGTCCTTTCTTCCTTATAGATGTGGGTTAGTTATCCTCAAAAGTTCAGCAGGATAAAAAAAAATCAAGAGAAAGATACAAGATTCACTTCCATTACCCTCATAACAGGTCCTTAGCAATGCACACTAGATAAAGCTGAATCTGCTGTAATCTGATATATTAATAATGCATGACGTTCTTTCAATGGCAATTTTTTATATTATAAACAAAAAAATTTTAACAGAGCATCGAATTCTTTCTTCTGGAAAATCTTTTTTTTATGATACTTCTAATTAATATTTATCTCGAATAGAAGTTAAATTCTATTCTAAGACAAGATGATTATAGTAAAGATGTATTAAAGATATTTAAGCCTAATATTTTCTACTGCGTTTCACGTATTAAAAATATGTAAATAAGTAGAAATTTAAAAATAACATGGGTGTATTAAATAAATTGCATACCAATCCGTACATCACTTTGTACTTTTTCTTGATGATTTGCCTCTGAACATTACTGTGACTTGTTAAAACGTCTATGATAACTTTGTCATCTGTCCCTGCAATGGAGAAACCATAAATGAATTAAATAATGATTTACAAAAATTTGATTAGGACAGATATTCGTAAAGCTTCTATTCTGTAATTATAACAAAGTAAAAGATACTAAAATTTTTATTAATTTAATTTTTAAAATAATTACGTTCAACAAGATTTATTCCAGAAGTCTTTCACAGTTTGTAAATCTAAAGAATTGAAGATTTATTTATTTTCGGAACAGTTAACTTTCAACACTTCTTTTTTTAAGATATAAGTCTTTTGTTGTAGTTGTTGTCGTTGTTGTGAGTCAACCTCAGTGTCCTGCAGCTCGGGATGGGTAACTCATGAGTAGTCACTCATAGATGAAGGTAAAGGGTAGTTTATGTTGTGATGGATCACCTGTAGATAGAAGTCTTAACTTGGCTCCGAGTCGCTAAAGAGAAGGAGGACAGTGCTTAAGGGGGGATTACCACGCATTTGCTTATCGTACGGGAGAAAACCCGGAAACTTCCACCAGGCAGTCTGACTCACGAAGACAAGATGCTGAATATCACAAACGCTATCGAGGCTCGCCGTTTGAAACAGTGTTTACAGCAATACCGCCAGTGGATGGAACCTCACCCTAATGTCCACCAGTGGAGCAAGGCGTCATTGAGCCACAAGTAGCGCAATATCTCTGAGTAATAGTCAATAGAATGAATATCATAATATAACTTTATATTATTATAATAGGAATCTTTCAATTGAGATATTTTTTTCTGTTCTGCCCCAACAAAATCAGTTAATTTATCACAACTATTGAAAGAAATTGGAAAATCAATATTTCTTCATAAAAAGAACATTTTCCTGGATATATCTATTAAGCGAAATTTATTTGTGTGTTAAATGGAGAAGAAATTTGGAACACATCCACAGAGGCAATCTAGTAAATCAAACATATTAGTTAAATTCACATAATTCTATTCTTTTAAACAAGACTAATTCAGTCAATATGGTAAAAAATTCATGCTTTCTCGAAGGGATCAATACAATCTTGCTATCGTATTTGGGATACCTGCTATCGTATTTGTGTCTTATATCTTTCCATGGCCGACTCGTAGCGTTACGGTTTGAACTCAAAAAAGTCCTGATATTTCCAGGTTTGTCCCTGAAAGTCCAGGTTTGGCACGAGTTCAAAAAAAAGCTACAACAAGTAGAGCATAGTTTTCCTCCCGAAAGGTGACAAACGAAACTGAATAAGTTTTATGTCTCTAATTGCATGTGCGTGTGTAAATAAAGATGTGAGTTCTACAACATGTGCCTCAAGTATTCTCAGCAAACACACCCCATTACAAATATGGTTGCCCATACCAACAATTTTGAAATTTTATCTAAAAAGCACTGCAAGAAAGAATACCTTTCTTTTAATACCAGACACATTAAATTTTCCTTTATATTTGTGAATATTAATAAATGTGTTGCCGTATTGGATATTCTAACTCTATTAGCACAGACTTTGAAAGAAAAAAAAAAAGAAATTATTATCTGATGGAATGTAGTACCACTGTTACGTTCACTTAAGGAAAAATAACTCATCTACAATATTAAAACTTGGCAGAAGTATATACATGAAAATTACATTACATAGCTTCTTTTCAAAATGTGCAACTTATTTAATATTTGATATTTTTTGTGACAGAATTATTAATTTTTATTTTCCTTTTGTTAAGGGAGAATTTTTGATGAAAAATATGTTTTAAGGAGTTATTCTGCAATTCACCACATTACTTTTTGCAACAAGTTAGCTTTCATCGATGACTTCAGGCAGTGAGGTATGTGTTT
>BPLR01004516.1:0-101036 GCA_021605095.1 Caerostris extrusa | reverse complement strand
ATTTGGAGGCTTATTCTCTTCAAGCCTAACGCGGCTCAATTGGCTAGCACTCTGGCCTTCAGCACTCCAAGTTTCAAGTTCGAATCATGGCGGTGGCATGGATGTTTGTTAGTAGTTCGGAAACCACGTTATTCTGAACGTCCCGGTTCAAATAGCCTAAAGTGTGCAGAAAAAGGACGTTTGAAGATTCAGGAAGAAAAAGAAGGGCTTTCAGATTGGAATCCTCTGGATGAGGGCATGAATGCTTGTTTGTGGTTTGGAATCCATGTTAAACTGTAGTCTAATTAGCCTAAAATGTGCAGAAAAGGACGTTTCAGGATTCAGACGAAAAAGAAGGTTTCAGGTTGGAATCTTGGCGTTGGCATAGTTGTTTGTTAGTGGTTCGGAATCCACTTTTAAACTGTAGGTCCCAGTCTAATTAGCCTAAAGTGTGCATAAAAGGACCGTAGTGCGACAAACCAAACCAGACGTCGCCTCAATACTTTATTATGATTGATACATTTGCCTTACTAGCAACAAATAGGAAATTGATTTACAAATAGAAACGAAACCAGTACTTCCTGTCCGCAATTACCCTGCATGAAACAGTTAATTTTCATTCCACGGTTGCAGCGTGCACCAAATACACTTCGCACATCTCCGAGTGGCCGAAAGATAGCGTGGCAGATGGCGAAACCGAGCGCATCTAAACCCCGTGAAACACGGAGACCGACTTAGGGCGGTATGCTTACTGGAGCACACAATGACGAGCGCTACGGAGATTGTGAGGGATACAGTGGTTATACCACGTAAATCACCAGCCGAAACCATCGATGCACTTAATGACAGGTTGAAGCGATATAGATGGTCCGCCCCCACCCCCTCCACCTTTCATGCATCCCCCAGTCCCCCCCAAGTTAGCGTCGGTGGTCGAAAACAATGGCAACCAAGGGATGGCGTGTGTACAGATGAATCTACTCAATGAAATATTCATTGGGATAGGCGAGCTTTTAGAGTCAAAAGCTGGTCTCCCGGACAAAGTTGCCCGCTTTGTCCCCTCGTCATTCGGAGTCACGGGGGGTTGGAAGGGGGGCTCCGGGATTGGACCATCTGCCCCCCCGTTTGGTTCCGCTATCGTCACCCACTGAGGAGTTTACGGCAATTATTCATTTTGGAAGTAGGAAAAAAAAAGTCTTTCTGGTTTAATTTTTTGGACCTTCCTAATGTTTTTTAAAATTAGTCAGAAAATTTATATATGAAATTATCATTATTATTACTATTATTTTGAGTCAGTCACTTTATGCGTATTTATGCTTTGTAAAAGTTTAAAATTAAATTCTCATTTTTTCATAGTTATTTGTTATTAAAAACAGTATATGAAGATACTACTTACGTATTGAAAAATTAGAAACACGGTATGTAATGTTACATAGTATTACAGTAACTTTAATTTAATATTAAAAATAACTTTAACATGATAATTTATAATAAATAACTTAATACTCCTTTACCCATTCCAATTATAAACACAGCATTTCTGTATAAAAAGCATTTTTTATGTAATATTACATAGTATTACAGTAACCACTCCTTTACAGCATATGTTGGAAGACAAAGGAAAAGGCAATATAACAGGCGATTTTTTAAAGTTGAAGACTTTTTTTTTTTCTACAAATTGTATACGAAGTATAAAAAACACAGTAAAAACGAAATGTGGTAAATCGAGAAATTATAAATTTCTAACTTTTTTCGTTGATCATAAAAGATTTCTTGTTCCCTTGCAGTCAATAAAAGATTTTCTTGTATTGCTGTTAATGTACCCGATAAAATTAAATAATTTATTAATTGCACAGCAAATTATTTAACTACCATTTAATAGTTAATTTCATTTTCATAAATTATGTAATTATAATTTCCATTAAATTAATAAATTTCATTCCCACATTAAAAAGAGTTTTTACCAGACTTGTGATACAGTGGCAATGTGCGCCGCTGGTGAACTTAAGGCTGAGGTTCAATCAGGGCTTTGTTGTAGATACTGTTTCAAAACGCTAGGAAACTCGATGGAATTTATGATGTAAAAATACCTACAAAATACTTTGCCTCATTAGTAGTTATTACCTACTTGATGGAATTTTTCCAGTTTTCTCCCATATGATACTCGAGTGCAAGTAATTCTCTCTAAACGTCTTCCCGGAAGGCACTTCCCTTCTTCTTCAGCGACACGGAACCAAGTCAGACTTCTACCTACGGGTACTGACAACAGAAGTTGCTCCCCTGCCTTCCGTCCTTCTCTGAGAACACACGGCTTCATGGACTTGACCTAGATGTTGCAGTCGACCAAGTGGGATTAGAAACAACAAGAAAATTTTTACATGATGAACTTCAAAAATGAAATATAATAACACTATTGAAAATTTACTTAAAAAGACAAAGTAATATTTAATTCATTATATCTTTTAATCGTCGTTAATTCTTAACTATAAATAGTTAATTTCTTATTATAAATTTAATGTGTAATTTTGAATAGAGGAATTATTGGAAAGGGATAAACAATGATCTATAAACGTAACTGATCTATTTATTAAAAATATATCATAATGGATAACTAGATTAGCTTCATTCCTGCCCTTGAGGGGGTTAAAAAACCGTAAATAAAAACACTAATGCATTCAGGGCACTTTGGCTTCTATTGTGCAGGGTTTTACCAAGTAGTTTAGGACACAAAAGGTGTGAGAAGGGGGGCACATAGAGCTAGCAGATGTTATCACAGCCCTTTTCCTGGTTTACAAATGTGTGACGAAAAGGGAAATTTATAGCCGCCTTTTTGTACTCACAACTAAACCTCTTGAATATGAACAGCCAGCACGACAAGAAAGAAGTGATATCTGTCACTCCGAAAAGTTTTTTTATCCTTTAATGTTTGATTTAATGTCTTATCTGTTTCACAATTAATCCTGTCCTAGTAAATCCTGTGTCTTAGATTAATCATGTTAAGTAATTAACCCCTGTTAATCATGTCCTAATAAATCCTGCCCTAGTAAATCCATGTTAATCCCTTTTCGGTTAATAAATTATTACATATAAAGACAAAAAAATTGTCTATTGCCATTCGTAAAATCATAGAACATGTAAAAGTCAGAGTGATCGTGTGCAACCTACGAATCATTTTGGGGTTCCGAACTCTTGAAACCCAATAAAATTTCGAAAAAACTTTTCTGTCTACGAAGATAGATACAATAAATTCAGACTGGATGTTCAACCGTCGAGTTTGAAGAAAATGGGTAAAAGTGGTGAATCCTCTAGGTACCAACTTTAGGGATGTTGCAGATTCCAAATTGCAGAGGAAAAATTTGTTCATTAATTCCAATACAATCTACATTTAGAATATGAGAAAACAAACTTAATTCCTTTATGAAACAAACAAACAAACAAAAAAAAACCATAAAACCCATAAACCACAGGAATTCCTGATTATAGTACATCAGAAAAAACATAAAATGCATGAAAATGGCTCTAAGTATAGATTAAAATTTTATGAACCCTATTTTCATAAATTATTTAAGTTCAGAATTAAACGAAAATAACCAAAAACAAGTACAAAATAAACTGTATTTTATATCCATTCATTCATCTATATTATTCAAGTAATTTAATAAAAAACATATATTTATACAAACATTACAGAAAATATTTTACGATTAATCAAATATCCTGAAATCACTATGAAATCCTTTTTATGTAAAACATGCTCATGAAATTATTAACGGCATTAGCGTTTTCACGCGTTTTCATCGCTAATGGAACGTGATGACGTTCGAATCTCTGAGGTTAAACTGAAAAATTTGACATTTAACACCCCCCCCTCCATGCCTTTTTCTATTGAGATCACTGGGGACAGGTTTCTGCGGGGTGCACAGAACAGAAGGCAGCCGAACCACTTTCAAAAGAGCAGTGTGACAAAAGCGGCGTGTCGAAAAATGATCCGAACCAATTAGGGACAAGGGAGGGTGACAAAAAGAGATGAAAAGTTACAAGGTGTGAATAATTTAAGTATCTTTGCAGAATTGCACCCTTTTTGAGTTTTTTAAAAAATATTCGGGGGTTTGCAAGATTCTTTTCATGCATATATGAGATAATTGCATGTATACTATTTTATGTATATAAATAAATTTGTTGCTTATACTATAGATGCAATTTAAGTGTTATATATATGCGTATATATTATTTTGTTTACTCCATGTCATCGGATTACTTCGGTATCTTTAACTTGGATCTAGCGAAAATCTAGCTCGGATCTTTATAATATCTTGAGGATACATATTATTCGATAAAGCTGCCCTCAGCATGTAATTATAATATATTTCTTTTGGGTTCACTAATTTATCAGTCTTTCGGATTTTAGGGACATCATTTTACATCCTGCCATTATATTTTTGCACAAATTTTTGTGTGTGTGTTTTTTTATCAACCATTGCAGTTTTGGTGTGCAATATTTAAAGATAAAAATATTTATGTTTATTAAAGGATTTTCAGTTTCGTTGCAGCAGCTTATGCATATGAAAAATTTCTACCTTTTTAATTTTATTTTATTTACTTTTTAGTGGTTTAAACGTGAAGTACACAAAAATTTTTGTTTCGCAAATGATGGTTTTGCTATACAATTTACGTACAACCAATTCCTGATAGTAGCCTTTGGCATGCAAAATGGACGTGTTTCTAATTCCCTCCTGTTAGTTCTCCTTTGGGTTTTTGTGTTCATGTGTTGTGTTCTTCATATACAGTCTGAATAAAAACTTTAAGGCCAGTAAAAATTTTTGAGAAAATGTAAAATGAAATAAAAGGGATTCAAATAATATTAATTATTAAAGTTCATTGATAAGAAATAAATGTTATAAACATAATTTGTAAATACATAATTATGAGAAACATGTGGTTATTTACAAAGTTAGTATTTCTGCCTGAGTAAAAACTTTAAGGCCACCAGTCATTTTTTAAAAAAAATAAATGTAATCATGTAATACCATTGCAACTACTAGCTTGTGACAACGCAGCAATTTTCATATTTGTCATACGTTTCTTCGAAGTATTGGTGATATTTGTGAAGATGGCGAAGGGTAAGAAGTTAACTGATCGTGAAAGAAGACAGATCGAAAGTTTTGTCTTCAACAGGAATGTGTAGTCGTGCTATTGCGATAAAGATAGGAAGATCAAAGACTGTAGTCAACATTTTTTAAAATTGAAAGACAATAATGGTAAAGAGAATACTGGGGGAAGACCTAAAGCTTTGTCCTTGCGTGATGAAAGAAGAGTTTGCCAATTTGCATCTACTGGAAAGTACTCAACCAGGAAACTGATTCCGACGACAGGTTTAAAAGTTTGTCAAAAAACGATTTATAGCACAATTAGAAGGTCTGGAAGGTACACTTATACAGCAAAATTGACTAAACCTCAGTTACTGCAGACAGAAAATAGAGCGTTTGAACTTTGGCCAGAAAGTCATGACCTGTTAGTTCTAAATATAACCAATAATAGACAACCAATAAATAGAAATTATTTTTCTGACGAAAAAAATGGAATTTAGATGGACCAGATGACTGGAATTTCTACTGGCATGATATAAGAAATGAAAAAAAAGAAATATTCTCCAAGCGCCAATTAGGTGGAGGGTCTGTCATGACTTGGGGCTGTTTTTCTTACAATGATGTGGGCTCAATTGCATTCGTTTCAGGTAGAATGAATTCACAAGGATACCAAAATGTCCTAACAAATCATCTTTTGCCAAATGCTGAATATCTTGCTGGAGAAAATTGGAAATATCAGCAAGACAATGCACCGATCCATACGAGTAACAGCACAAAAAATTGGTTCCAAGTCAACAATATTGAAACTGTGAAATGGCCAGCTAGATCACCTGACCTCAACCCAAGCGAGAACCTTTGGGATGACTTAGCAAGAAGAGTTTATGCAAATGGGAGACATTTTACATCAACAACAGAGCTGAAATCTACTATCGAAGATGAATGGTATAAAACCGACCCACCCCTTGTCAAAAACTTGTTTAATCCATGAAAACAAGAATATTTGAAGTAATTCGAAGTAATGGCTCCTACACAACCTTCTAAAAATTTGTAATTTTTTTCTTATATGTTATTTTCTATGTTGACCTTAAAGTTTTTACTCAGGCTCAAATATTCATCTGTGTGTTCTGTAATATTTTCTAATAATAAAATATTTGCAAATTAATTTTTCAACTTTTTTACTTTTATTTAAGCTCAATAATTATCAATCAAATGGTATTTTAATTCCTCAGTTTAAATGTTTCCATTTTCTCAAAAAATGTCTACTGGCCTTAAAGTTTTTACTCAGACTGTATATACATAAATAACGTATATAAAAATATATATGAGTAATTAAAAAATTAATAACGAAAGAAATAGAAATAAAATAGTTTTCCAACTTGTAATATGAAACACAATATCGATTATATGGCTTATTCAAATTTCTGCCCAAAAATAAATTTGTATGTCTTTCTAATTCTGTCTTTCCTATATATATATAAAAGATAAAATGTCCAAAAGTAAGACCAGTTTTCAAATTGTTTTTCTTTTTTTAGGTTTTAGCCTGTCCATGACATCTGTGTGAAATCTTGACGCAAAATATTCATTAGGCTTGAGTAACGCTGGGTTTTGTGAGACGCTAAAACTGATTCCGGCGGTTTTGAAATGTCTCTTCACTCGACTCAAACGTTGTCCCCGGGTGGTCTTTTGAGTTTAGGGAATAGCGAAAGTAGCACGATGCTAAATTATTAGGTTAATGTGGTGGTTCTGGAACGATATGGATTTCATTTTTGACGAAAAAGTCACGAAGAATCAAGGCAGTGTGAGCTGACGCATTCAGTGTTTTCGGTACCAAACAAGACTTGACGCTTTTGAGGCCCAAAACATCTTTTAAAAATGAAATTTTAAAATTCTAATATCATCAACAAGGTCTCTAATTGAAAATCGATTGTTTGCAAGCACCAAATCTTTAATTATTTTTGGAAGTGAGCTTCGTCGGTTGAGGTTGGTGATGGACCACAGGGCTCTCCGTCTTCAACGCGTTCTCTGCCTTCTTTGAACTGTTTATACCACTTGTAAACATTTCTTTCCGATATAGGAATGCTCGCCGAATGCCTTCTGCAACATTCTATACGTTTCCGCAAGCAAAATTTAACGCAAGTTCTTGTTCAATTAATTCAGACATTTCAAAAAAATCAGTTTTAGCATCTCACAAAGCCAAACGTAACTCAAACACTAATGAATATTTTGACGTAAAATATCACACAGATGTCAAGGACAGTACCAATAACCTAAAAAAATATTGAAACACCATATACCCGAGAAATTTAAATTTAAAACTGGTCTTACTTTTTGGACACAGTAGTATATGTATGTATGTACTAATATAACTTAAAAGGTATAACGTTTATGAGTCCAATTTTTTCCTTGGATTTTTATGTTGTTTTTATCCGTAGATTAGCATGTCTTTTTTAATTAAATCAAAACCTTATTTCTTACCTATTAATTACTTATCAACTGGCGTTCTCTGATGACTTATGCTGCTTAACGATGACTGGTGATGTCACCAAATCCATGTTCTATTTTTAAAGGATTGTATTAGGTGTTCTATCTGGGGAAATATTGAGTTTACTGTTATTATGGGGGCCTGATGGCCAAGTGACTAATGCTCTGGCGACCGGTGCCACAGATTTTGAGTTCGAGTCTCAGCAGTTCCATGAGTGTTAGTAGTGGTTCGTAATCCGTCTTATACCGTAGGTCTCTGTCTAAAATGATAGTAGAGCATTGGGCGTAGGTCTGACAACCCTACCGTAAAAAGATAAAGTCTATTGTCTCGAAATCTGCCAGTAGGCAGACGGCCTTGGCCCACAATAGGGCTGTTGCGCCACTGATGATGATGATGAGTGTTATCATGATATAATATTTTTATTAATACTTTTTTTGCTAGTTTTACTAACATTTTTTCTTAATTAGACATTAAAATTAATATAATTTCACTTAAGCCTGGAAACGCCGGTCCATATCTATTAGCAAACTAATAAAACTTTCTTAAATCTTTCACAGAGTCAAATCTATCTGAAAACACAGATAATCCATTTGCTTATAACACTAAAAACTCCATTGCCGATGTAGTAGCTCAACCGAACCAAAACTCCATCCACGATAAATACCGAACGAATCCCACCTTCACAACAATTCACCCCGGAGACCATTGAGCCATCCCAAAACCATATCTGTCGCCCCGACTCCTGATTTAAGACCAGGAGAATACCTTCTCCTTTTCTTGCCTACCTTTTCCCGGACCAAGGAAAAGGCTTTGATTAATGCGGGGCGATTTCCGAGTGCAAATCCTGGACACAAAGGCACGGGGCTTCACAAAAGACTCTGCGCATGCGCCCTAATCAATTTAATTAAGTAGAGGAGCACTCAGCGGGCGTTGAGCTGTAACGACCCTGCTGGGAGATCATCTCCACCCCCCCCCCTCTCTAGCCCCTTGCAGGAGTTGGGTGGGTGGTGAAAAGGCCACATGGGTTCGGGATTTTCAGAGAGAGAGAGAAAAAAAAAAAAAAAAATGTACTATAGAGGGGTGGGGTGGAAGGAAAGGATAGAAATGTTCTTTCTGTACACACGCGTATACTTTGCCCCCTGGGATGCTAAATAATTCAAATAGGATGTGGTCAGTTAGAGAGGTTTAGTATGCATGGAGTCAGGAGTTGGCGTTTTTTCTTTTTTCTTTTAAATGCAAAAAGAATATCTTTTTTAAATATTTGCACAAGATGAATGGGACAATAAATGGTATTGTTTAAAATCTATGTGCTGATAATGTTGTAGATAAAAAATATATTGTTAAACGAAAGTACAATTCGTAAAGCTCTCATTTGATAATTATTGATAATTTTTTTAAAATAAGTCCAGTAAATAATGTTCTATTTCTGATATAATCTTTTTAATGGTATTTGAGTTTTAAATTATTATTATTATTAATAAATATAGATATATTAAAATAATATAGTAGGTGGATTATAAATCTGATTGATCCGATTCTAATATGATCTGATCTATATTTTTGAACTGATTTCTAACATGATTTCCTACCAACTTTTTTTTTTGTCAGATGTGTTACTAATAAATGAAAAAACTATTATTTTATCTTTTATTATTTAGTTGATAACAACAAAAAAGAATCACATATATATTGACTGGTAAACTAGGTTGTTATCAAACCAAAAAAATGTTTTCTGGTAAATCTTTAAAAGATTTAAAATGTTAAATTTTTATGATATCACATTTTTAAATCTTAAAAAATCTTTAAAAGATTAACAAATCTTAATATCATATTTAAATCTAAAAATCTCTAAAATGTTAAATCCTTATAGTTTGGTTTATCGCTCGACTGTCATCTTGTGTACTCTTTAGGCTAATTAGACTGGGACCTACAGTTTAAAGTGGATTCGAATCACTACAAACATCCATGGCACCTCCGGGACTTGAACCCGTAACCTGTGGTACCGAGCACCACAGCGCTAGCCACTCGGCCATTCAGGCCCCGTTAAATCTTAATGATATTGCCATGAATTAAAGGAATCATTATGGAAGAAGGGCTGCCATTTCTTCAACTAAGGTTAAACTTCTTGGTTCAGTTGTAGTTTGGAACAATTACTCCCCCAACCGTGAGTGATATAAAGGTAGTCACCCACTCTTCCTATCACTTTGAACCCAAGGGAAAGACTTTCCAGCTTACGTATTTATCGTACCTTTTCCAATTTAAACACGGGAATTTCAATTTGCCGATGCTTGTTGTGCTTCGAATTGAGTTCCCACGATTGAAAAATTCCGTACTCTATCTACCAAGCCGCATTAAGTTTACATAAGTAAATCTTAAAATCTTAATATAGGAATTCTAATTGGATTCAGGAAGTCTATAGTTTTATTCCAATAAGAAAAATAATTAAATCCCTTAATACTTTATGAAAATTGAATTCGAAACAATTTTTTCGAAATACACTAATTGATTATTCATAATTTATAGTTAGCGATATTCTAAGATATATTTGAAAATATTTTTATTAAGTGGTACAATTAATTTATATTATATTAAAATTAATTATAAACATACATTAAATCTCATTAGCCTCTTGTCGTTCTTGGCCGTATATGTGGACATTTAGTTTCTCATAATTATAATTACTATTGTTACAAAGAACAAAAATTCGATAATAAATTATTTACTACAGAATCTCTCAACAAGAAAAATATAAATCTTATAGTTTGGCTGCAATGATAATAATATTCACGGTTACAGTTAAGAGTGTGGAAAATAGCTTAAAATAGTATTACGATTGTCAGTGTTATTGTATTAATTGAAGAAATCGTTGATATTTGATAAAAATGATATTAAATGCATTTAATTTTTAATAATTAACACCCGGGATAATAATATAATTTATGCCCTGAATATATGAAATCATTTCACTTATAAATTATTATTAACGCTCAGCAGCCCCAAATGTACACGTTATAATTGTTGTGCATTTTTATTGTTTTTTCCATTTTTTTTAATCATCAATATAAAATGAATAAATCGTAATAAGACAATTTTATACATTTTTTCACTATAAAAAATCGCCCCTGAACAGGCTAATTGACGAAGTCTTAGTTGCATTCAGTGAAGGACGATATTTATAGCTTCTTTTATAAGAGTTATAGCTTATTTTAAACGATAGCTTTTTAGTTTATTTTTAAAGATATGAAAGTCAAATTTGAAAGTTAATCGTTTATATACATTAATTTATTTTATAATTATTAATATATTTTTATAAATTAGTACAATAAGTTTGTACCTTTGCAATTTTTAAATCTGTTCTCGCCCTATTTTAATCTTTTGTATCTGTAAATGTGTTTTCACAGCAAGCATATATTTATGCAGGAAAAAAAACCATTTTAAAATTTGAATGGGAAAAACAACTAGATTCATAATACAGAGAAATTAAATTCAGATAAAATTGTTACTCTACTGTGTTTTACAAATTAAAAATGTGATGACTATAGGTTTCTCTACCATGATGCAGAAAATTTTATAATATTTTATGTACGTATTATTACAATATTTTTTCATTATTGTACGTATATTATAATATTTTTAAATTATATAATATATATATTATTTTATTTCATTTATTATATTTTTACATATTATTATATTATTTTATATATTTAAATATTAAATAGCTAATGAAATCTAAAATAAGTAGAAATTTCATGTAAATTAAAAAAAAAAAACCTCTTCAAGACTTAATATCTTCTTTCTTTTAATATTAATTTAAGAATAATCATCATCATCATTTGACGCAGCATCCCAGTGTGGGAGAAGGCCGTCTACCTACTGGTAGATTTCGAGACGAGAGATTTTTTTTTTTTACCGGATAGTTGTCAGCTCTTCGCCCAATAGTCATATGAGACCGGAACCTACGGCTTAAAGTGGATTCTGAACCACTACAAACATCCATGGCACCACCGGGACTCGATCCCGAAACCTGTAATAACGAGCACTGGCCACTCGGCCACTCAGGCACCTTAAGAATAATATTTAGTTTAAATATTATTAATTAAATTTGAATATTTTGTCAATGCCTATTTTGAAATGTATTAAAAAAATATGTTCAAAATCGCTATACGTTCTCATAGTTTTAGAGGTTCAAAACACCTGATTTTCTTTAATAGGTGTATTTTCCACTTTATTTGACTTATCGAAACAGAAATGTTTATTTCTAAATAATTTATGTTTAAACTACCAATCAAAAATATAATCTTCGAAATATTTCTTTTAACGGAAAAGCAACCGTATTACGTAAATCGATAAAAATAATTAAGCACGGTGTACTTTTAATTAATAACTCCTTTCGTGAAGTTAAATTGTAAATACGAGGGATTTTTTAAACATGAATAAAAACCCTCAAACGCACCGCCATGTAAAACACGTTCCCCCTTTCACCCTACCAAATGATGCGTGATCCTTGCTCTAGTACAATGAGACCAGGGCTTGTGTAATACGCCGGCGTAATAGTTTCCCCCCTGGGCAAGGGTGGAGATGGAAAACAGACCTGGAGCGCGGCGCCGACAGGTGGCATACGCGGTCCAACTCCCCAAAGACAAAGAGGAGTCAAAATCCGGGATATTTCCGCTCCGACGCTTTGGACTGTCGACCGCTAAACCCCGGATATCACCCCTTAATCCCGGAGCGCACGCCGGATTACCGGGACGCGAGTGCTGATTTGTTTCGGGAAGTTCTGAAGGATTACGACTCCATCCCCTCCGAGTCAATAGACCCATCTAAACCTCATAAGAGGCGAGAAGAGGCCATGAGATCAAGGGGGGAAAGGAGATTGAAATCTCGCGAAGATTTTCGAGTCTTGTTTCCGGAAGTACTGCTTTTGATGGTTGAATTCTAGGTGGATTCTATAGGGCTGTAAATTATTTTGACTGAAGATGCATAGGTAATCTGAACATAATCATTACATTCATAAAATTTAAACAAGAAATTAATTTAATTATGTGTTGTTTATTATTTGATAAAACATAATTAAATTGATTATTAGTTACTATTATTACTATTAGGGACTACTGATGGTCGAGTGTCTGATGCTCGGTGCCACAGGTTTCGATTTCGAGACTCGATGGATGCAGTACTAGTACACCACACCACATCATTATGCCTAGAGCTGAGTTGCCCTTATACAGTTTGGGAATGATGTGGGTAAGAAGTTTGACTGGACTTCGTGACGCTGTTACAGTCATATGAGTAACCTACGGCTTAAAGTGGATTCCTAGCCAATACAAACATTCATGGCACCACCAGGACTCAAACCAGAAACCTGTGGCACCGAAGCCATAACGCTAGTCTTTCGTCCATCACGCCCTTCTTGTACATTACCGCGTCACTGAGGTAATGTACAACCGAGGGCACCGAGAGCCAGAAGGGTGTATTATTACTGTAGAGCACTGGAAGTAGGGCTGACAACCCTTACCCAGTAAAAAGAAAATATCTCATGTTTCGGAATCTGCCAGTGGGCAAAAGGCTTTGGTCCACCATGTGGCTGTTGCGCCCATTTTTAAGAAGATTATTACTATTACAACAATTATTAATATTTTTTTTATATGTGTACATAATTGAGGCTCGCATTCTCTAATGTGATATGAATAGCCTACCGACAAGCGATGAGGGTAGAACATTGTTTTTCGTTAAGATATTCCATAGGCCTCACAGTTGCATATCGTGCGCAAGGAAAATCCAGAAAATAAATTCTAAAACTCTTCCAAGGTAGCAGGTTGGTCGATGTGAAACGTTTATAAATGTTAACACAGTCATAATCAAGGCTTCTCGTTCATAAAAGCAGTGACTGCGGTGGACACCACCAATGGATTTTGTCTTCAAATTGTTTCACGTTCTTCTTTTCAATCTCTTTCTCTTTTTTTACATTTGGATGGAAAAAAATTTTAATTATTCTAAACCAAACAAGAATCTTAAAACATTAAATATCTTTATGTAGGAATAAAAGATACATATCATTTACATTAAAATTGAAAAAAAAAATATATTGTTAAGGAAAATATATTGTTTTAAATTTGATTCATATTTTTAATCGATTTAAATATATATTTTTAACAAAAATGACAAAACATATAACAAGGAAGAAGTATACTTATTATTCAATTCTTCCTTTCTCCCCGTCAAAAAGAAATTTTGATTTCTTTTAAGCCAATTCCTACGCTACTGTGCTACTACGCTACTGTGCATTTATCAAAAATTAGTGAATAGATTTTTACTTATTTTTGATAATACTTTATGTATATTTCACATCAAATATATTTCAGTATATCAGTATGAAAAATAAATAATAAATGCATATTTTTTTTACATTTATAAACAACATAATTAATATTTTTAGATTGATGGATACACTTAGCATTGTTCATTTATTCCTGCTGCCCAAAACATTACGAACATATTGAAATAAAAAATTATATTAGAATAAGTACTTTTTATAAAATCTCTTGATCTAAATTTATGTGGGAGTATAATACTAATGAAAATACAGTCATCATGTTTGATGATTTTAATATTATCACCATGTTTTATCATCATTGTACTGATATGATAATCAGTGCAATATTTATGGAAATACTTATGAATATGGATTTCTTTGCAGAATTTTGATAACTAAATAATTAGGGAAGAAATTTCTTTGTGATTTGAATCATTACTGCGGACTTTTACTTGAGACTTTCGTTATTGAACTACACGGATATATATTCATATATATATAAATAAAGATTAGTCAAAATATATTTTTATTACTCTTTGAAATTATGCAATTATGTTGATAATCACCATGCATAGAGAAACTTTAGCACTTTTCGGCAAATGATTTTTCGTAAGATTACTACAGCATTAACAATGATGAATGATGAAAATTCCTGGTGAAAAAATGATGAAAAATCCTATTTATGAAAATAAGTACAGTCTTTATTATCTATTGAATGGAGAAAAATATTTAATGCACTGTGTTTAACAGCACTGATTGATCACCATGTTTAATCATTTTTAAATCCATTTATAAAGCAATAAATTTTATCTTTAAATTTTCTGCTGTATTCACAAAAAAAAAAAATCATTACAAAAATTTTTTAAAAATAACATAATTAAAAATTCAAATAATTTCTGAAAACAAATGTAGTTTTTACCAGATTTATTTAGTAATTAGAGCAAACTTTAATGCACAGCTATGAACAACACCATAATCATGATAATCATCGAGATTGATCACTACTACTATAAACTTTGGATCCCTATAAATTTTGGTTCAAAATATTTGATTACACTAAGTTACACATAAAAATTTTTAAAAACTAGCATTACAAAAATCAGTTCATGAAAAATTGGTCTAATTAAGGAATTATGAATTTTCATATAATTTTAAGCTTAAAAATATGTCTGGATACTGAAAAATTAAGCTCAATATTAACCAACTTTTCAATTTATTTACGCTTTAATAGACACTATAAGTTAACTGATAATCTTCTGAAGAAGCACCATCATCATCAGCTACTTGAAGCAATTTCTTCACAACTCCAGCATTTGGCCCCAATCAAAACAAAACTCCGTCTGGTACATCCCCTTGCACTAATATCTCTCTTCCCCCACCCCCTCAATTCCAAGATAATCCAGAGAGCCAACCCGAATTGGGTGTGCGGGGGTGGAGCCCGAAATCAAAAGCAATCTGGGGTCTGGGCGCACTGTCATCTGTGGTGAGATAAGACAGGGAGCATGCAGGGTACCATCCCCTGTCTCCGCCAATAACGGGAATTTTGAGGGAGCACCCCAGGGGGTGGGATAAGATCTGTCCGTGTAACGCAATTAGCGCCCGGCATCAAAAATTAATGGATGCCTCCCGATAACACACAGCGCTGATCGCCAATCGACTGTGGGAAACGCTGACCTGATCGGATTAGACGGAAGGGTTTGTTTCCCATCTTAATTTTGCTCGGGGATGGGGGTCGCGCTTTTTAGGGGCTAAAAGTTGCCTTGAAAATTTAGAGATGATGGATAGTGTTTGTAACAGTAAACTGAAAAATTAAAATTTACTGTTTGGTTTAAAATTCATGACCGATTAAAATTGAGAGATAAATCAATAGAGTAGATTAATGTCTGAAATTTTACTGTTAAATGCAAAATGGTGGTAAAATTTACATTAATTTCAAATGAATAGGATGCAGATAGTTTCTTTTCGTAGGAAAATATCTTCATGGATATTATTAAAGAAGGTATAATGTTTTATTTATTTAATCTGTTAATAAATTAGTACGTCGTTGAAAGTTAGTTATAGTTTATTCACAGTCAGAGATTTCATGTTCAGAATTCATTGTATGAAGATAACTAAGAATAATTAGTCAATTTAAAATCTGGATATGAGGCTTGATGGCAGAGTGACTGGCGCTCGATGATATAGATTTTTGGTTCAAATCTCGGCGGTGGCATGGATGCTTATAGTTGATCGGAATCCACTTTAAACCATAAGTCCCGGTTTAATCCTAATCTTTATAGAGCGTAGGGTGCCCAACCCTACACAATAAAAAAGACATCATCTCCTGTTTTGGAATCTGTCAGAAAGCAGACGATCATAGCCCATCATAGACTGATGATAGATATAAAATATTTTAAAATCCTGGTATTGCTCACGAAAGTATACTCACCTGAAAATAACTGAAGATTGATTTGGTTTGGTTTGTCGCTCTACGGCCGTTTTGTGCTCACTTTATTCAAATTAGGCGGTGCCAACAGTTTAACGTGGATTACAAAGTACTAACAGACAAATATCAATGACACTGCCAAGATTCGAACCTGAAGCACCAAAACCCAAAGCACTAGCCAATTGGATTCGAACCTGAGGCCTGTGGTACCAACTGCCAGGCCATCTCATTGAAAATTCATCAATCTTATTGAAAATTCAGAATTGAAATTTTATCAGGAGCAAATGAAAAAACTATAATTTGTTTTTTGTTCAACGTAAACTAGGAACATCATCATTAATTTACTTGAAATAATATTTCAGATCAAATGTACTTTTACAATAATTTATTTCATTTCGTGCTACAGAAAAAGATCTGAAAATGAAAAAGAAAAATAAATATTTAATTTCCAGGAATCAGATGTCATACTTAATTGAAAACGTATAACAATTACAATCTCTTTTGAAGGACTTCATTTATAAATTAATAATACAAATTATAATTCAGATTTTTAAAAAGTGCAATTTTTTCAAGAATGAATGGAAATTCCTTCCTTTCCATAGTTTATCTCTTAAAAATGAATTACAAGTAAAATTTCAAAATGAGTAAATATCTCAATTAGAATGTAGATTTCTGTTATATCATTTCAGTATCATCTAAGAAAAACTGGTATAGATTTTTATTTTATATACAAACATTTTCTTTTTTACTGTCTTGGGTGATTTTAAAAAGTTATTTTAAGTTATAATCAAAATAGATAACAAAAATAGGAAATCTTTTTTTTAATCTTATTTTTTTTTTTTCTTAAATTCTCTAAATCTTTCTAATCTTTTTATCTTTATTTAAATCTTTCTTTCTTTTAAATCTTTTAAGAAACCAATTATTAACTAAAATCCTTTTTCGAATTCCAATTTGTCATGTGAGAACATACTTTGATGGACGAATACACATGGGAGTATCGATAACCCAAGAAATTTATGAAGCTATTGGTCAGAATACTACAAAAAAACGGGAGTTCTTTACTTTAGATTCCGCTTGTTCATTTGGCGTTTTTTCCCTTGCCTTTTTTTGCTTCCCAAACAAATAAAATGGCCATTACTGTTACAAAATGCTGCTGTTTTGGCGATTCCAATCGGCGCGGAAAAAATATTTGGCGAAATCGGAACCCTAAAGTGCAGCATCCATGTAAGAACTATCAAATTCAATTGCGACAGACATATAACAAAATTTAATAACTGTTGTAGAACTTTATGAAGAAGCAATTGTTCAAATACTACAAGAAGTACTAGCAAATTCAAACAGATAAGTCTATTAAACGATGGTTAAATTAATTTTTTATAAACAAACTAATCCTTAGCCACGGTTTTAAGGATATTGAGACAATAATTTGTTTTTATTTTGAAAACCAAACATTTCAAAAGGATCTACAGAGCACGTGAATTGAATATGGGTCAATCGTTATATTTAGCAACACATATTTCATGCCAGTTTTGAAACACGCATAAATAAAATCACGTGAAAATCAGGGTTTATTTTAAATAAAAATTTTTGAAATGAAAGTTTCTCGTGTTGGGAGAGGAGATTATTCTGTTTTAAATAACAACTTACGTATTTTTATTTTTATAACTTCACTTTTTTGGAGACGCCACACTGTTCTCTAACCAGGACAACATAATGTTCATGCATGATAAAATAAATTATAAATTTACTGGCAAAAGTTAAAAAAGTATCGCTTATGCACTTCATAAAATTTCGAATCAACCTCACTTGATTAGAAAATTTAAAATCATAATAAAAGAAATCCATATGTTGACCTAATCACGTAAATATATATTTAGGCTTAATCATGAATATTCAAATTTTTTTTTTTCAGAGTAGTGGGTATTTTTTTCTGTATATTAATAGATCTTTTGTCTCATATTTTTACTATTTTAACAGCCCATCAACGGAAGTTGAAAGGAGGACTTACTCTTCCTGAAAAATTATAATATGTATGTCGACATAATCATGTAAATCTATGTGTCGGCATAATCATGTAAATTTGTGTGTCGTCTTACTCATGCATATACAAATTGGTAGAGAGTCATTTTTTTTTCTGTACATTCATAGGTCTTGTGTCTCATATTTATACTATTTTAACAACCCATCAACGGGAGTTAAAAAGGGACATAGTTAGTCTTCCTGAAGGAATAGCAATCTTTAAGTCGACATAATCACGTAAATCTATGCGTCGGCAAAATCAGGCATATGCAGATTCGTATGGTGGTTTTTGATTTGATAGATAGTATGATAGATTAGTTTTTTAACATTAGTGGGTTTGTGTCTTACAATTATATCATTTTAACAGTCCACCAACGAGTTGAAAGGAGGGCATTATCTTCCGGAAAATTCCAAAGAGGTAGCCTCTATATGAGACGCATACCACATATTGACTTAATCGCCATTCTGTCTCATCGTTTCCAAAAGCAGCGGTTGCAACGGCCACCGTCGGTTAAATTGAGTCTGAGTCCTCTTTTATAATTGCTGCGCAGGTTATCACTGGTCCAAGAGTTGGGAGCAGAGCCATATTGGTCTATAAATATGGAAACAGAGATTCATCCGATTACGTTCATAAGTATCGTGAAGAATTTATTTTTAACTCACTGTACCTTTTGTACCTGCATTTCATTTTGAATCAGTACCTTTTTCTTAAAAAAAAAAAAAAACCCCTTCTAACTTTGAATCATTCTTCTTTCACAGGTTCTGAAACATGTAAAAGCTTAATGATGGTGGGTGGATAATTAAATTTTTTACCCTACAATTCACGATGAAATGTTTTTCATTTACTTTAACAATTTTAGACAATTTTTTAAATATCATATATAAAAATTAACATTACCAATGACTAACTATTTCTTAAGCTATCTGACAAAAAAAAACTAAAAAAAAAAAAAAAAAAACTATATTTGAGATTTTGAAAACTTTGAATTAAAGGCATAGACTTTTGTAAAATGACTAAATTCATTATCTTGCAAAAATTATTAACCGCAAATCATTGTAAAAGTATAACTTTAAAATTTATTAGCAATACTGATATTTCATTTGTGTGTGTGTTTGTGTTAAACATCAGTGGGTGTTCTACTTAAATACACCATTAACAGATCACCGATGGGTGATAAGGGGGCGAGGATTTTAGTTTTGAAATACTTCCAAATGTAACATAATATTTAATAATTAAATATTAACTATTATTATTATTTTACTCTTTTTGTTGTGCAACATTTTTGTTTTTGAAATACAGTAAAATAAAAATGTATCAAATTATTTAAATATTAACTATTATTATCACATTTAATAATTAAATATTAAATTTTGTTTTAAAAAAAAATTTTCTCTTTTTCGTCCTGTAGTTTTAAATTGCTGTTAATCGATGGTAGACATAATGCTATAATTACGATTATTATATTTATTAATAATGCTAATGGATAAATACATTTATTTTTGCTTTATTAAGAAAAAAACTCGTTTTTTATATTTATTTTTGAATCAGTACCTTCATTTTTCAAACCAAAATTCATTCATATTTTGTTCACATAAAATTCGTTTATTTCTGAATATTCTAAAGGTACTCGGAAAAAAAAAAAACATTTTTTTTTAACCACTAAAGTAACGTATGGGTGTTGTTTACTAAAAAATCGAAAATAAAAAAATTTCTTAATTTTAATAAAGTTATATTTAGTAAATGACATCTTCACTAATGAATATTTTAAAGCAAGCAGATTTAAATAAGCGAATTAATTCTGTTTTTAAATAGCCACAGATTTCTATTCAGAGTTGGTGGCGACATCTATAATAGAATTTATTAACTATTTTAAAATGTTATCATTTAAATATACATGATACGCTTTTTATTGTTTATTTATAATTTTAATTAGTAAATTTATATCTTTTCAATTGAAAAGTTTCACTAAACATTGAATCAGCAAACTGAATTAAAAAATGGGAAAATATTAAATCCCAAACAATGTTGATAATTTCCTAATTTTCAAAATTTTAATTTATGAATTGCTTTAGTAAAAATTTTCTGCAAAACATTTTAAATAAATAATTTTGCCATTGCCTGTTAATAAATCTATAATTTAATTAAAGGAAGCAAAATAAGAAAAATCACCGATGTTCTGCTGTATAATTCCCCACCCTTCGATGAATGGAATTTTTCCGAATTTTTACACATTATTAAAAATAATTCTATATGAATATTAACTACTTCAATAAACTTAAAGGTTCAAATAATGTTTCTGATTGAAAATATAAGAATTTCAACTAAAACAGAACCTTTTTTTTTTCTTTCATAGAAGAATAAATTATATTACTTTAACAAAATGAAACAAAAACACCAAAACATTATGAAACAAAATGGTTGCACCATCAAATATCTACTGGAAAAAAATAATGCGGTTTATAAAGTCCTTTAAAAGACTGACTAACTTTTAAATATTTTTATAATGTTCTGAACATTTCCTACTAGGAAAATGATAATGTTAAAAATTTTATAATTAAATGTTTTATCTTAATTTGTAAATTATATATTTTATAAAAGTTATAAATTTTAAAACTTTCTCTATCCTTGTCCTACTAAATTAATATGATTTTTAATGATAACAATTAAAAAGATTTTTCAAAATATTCCATGATTTCATTTTTAACTGATAATATGATGTTATTCTTGGTAGTTGCGAAAGTAAATGCTTAAAAATCTCATAAATAATAATAACTATTATCAATGGGAACATTTTCTACATAAAAAGAAATATACATATAAAGTGTCAATTTCCCCATCCTAAAAAAGTTCAGTAATTTTCTTCACTTACTTATTAAATAGCCGTCTTATTTATCTTCGAAAAGCACTAAAAAGCCCGTACATATGTATATTAAAAACTTTTCTGATAGCAATAGAAAATTTTCAAATAAATCAAAGATTACAAATTGATATGAAAACACAACTCTTGACACAGTGATATTGTGATCAGCTTAGATGATGATTTTAATGCAAGACCATACTCATGTTGTTTTTTTAAAAAGTAATAACACCCAAACACCTCCTAAGTGCCAATTTTTAATAGATGCAAATTGTTACTTGATCATATGAAAAATGCCTATGATACTTGTTATTCCTATAAAAAAGGGGCAGTTTCTTTTTGTATGCTAGCACATAGTTCAAAGTTCAAAGTTCAAAGTAGCCAACGGCCATACCATGCTGAATATACCCGTTCTCGTTAGATCACCGAAGTCAAGCATCATTGGGCGCGGTCAGTACTTGGGTGGGTGACCACCTGGGAACACCGCTTGCCTTTGGCATTCACAAATTTGGGACCTGAATGGCCGAGTGTCTAGTGCTCTGGCGCTCGGTGTCACAGGTTTCGGGTTCCGGTCTCCTATGACTGTAAGAGCGTCACGGAGCAGAAGTCAGACTTCTACCCACGGATGCTCCATCACAACAGAAGCTACTGCTTCCTTCCCTTCAATCATGAGTACGTATGGGCTCGTGGGCTTGGCCAGCCAAGTGGGATAATAAACAACAACAACAACAATAACAATAGTTCAAAGTTAGATTCAAAATTGTGTGCAATTAGCAAACAGGCAGGCACAGTTTCGAATCCGCATATGGCATCTGTTACAGTCACTGCTTTTTAAAAAAATTGATATCTGTTGTAACATCCTAGGTATAAGTGCATCATATTACATTGAGAGTTGGGCAGTGACATTGATGTACATTTGTATATTCCAGCATAATTTAAAAGCTATAACACTTAAAGTTTTTTTTTTTTATTTTATTTATTTTTTTTTAAATTCGTAAACAGAGATTTTTAAAAATTATTTATTTATTTTTTAATTAAATAAAAACTTTATTTTTTTATCAGCCATCAGATTTTTTTATCTTTTTTTTATTGATTCACTTTTTTTTTTTTTTTTTTTTGCTAACAGACTAACATTAATAGTTATTGTAAAAAATTAGAAAAATTTACAATATTGGCTGTCAATTTATTTTCCTAACTAATGCTATTAAATTCTTAAAAATCAAAGTTAACAAATGAAAAAAGTATTATTGGAAATTCCTGGCTAAATATGATTACTCTATTTAGTCATTTTATTTTATTTAAAGACGAATTATTTAAAAAATCTCACACTTTTAATTCTGCGCAAATATTTTTTTCTTATTCAAATTTACCAAAATTAAAATTGCTTTATTTTTTATGTTACCGGGCAGTCCCGTTCATATTTAATAATGTGCGAAAACGGGTTTATATCAAATTTCTGTAATGGATACCCCCATTAATTAATGTAGGTAGCTCGAATCAGTGTATTATTAGCGACTTCTGTATAGAAACGGATTTAACTTTTAATTTCAATAAATTAGTAAACGTAGGAGAAATTCATGGTCACCTTAAATTATTAGAAAATTTAGACAATACAAGATAATTAATATAAAATTTGTATTTTAAAATAATTCTTCATTTTCTAAAAGCAAATCTTTTTTAATGTTGGCTTTTAAAGAGAAGTTTCCTTTAATTAATTACCTTAATCCTTACAAGTAGTTTATATAGCATCCAGTAGATGGCAGCACAATTTATACACTCTATTTCATTATTTTCCTGATGTAAAACATAGAATCAGTATAGGCACTAGAAATGGGAAAACTGTTAGAATTCTATACAACTAATCACATTAAATTGAATTGTAATGTAGAATATATTTATCGAGTGATCTACCAAGAGAAATACTATATTTTTTTCCTATACTTTTTTCTGTATCCAACAATTGCACTTTTTTTTTTTTCATCTGCAGGAAAATTTAATTTTTTAATTCAATAAATATGCTGGATTAAAATAATTCACTTTTTTAAAACTTTAATTTTTTAACTTGTTTTCTTTGTATTAAAGAGACATTATTTTTAGATAAGATTTGTTGTTAGAAATTTTTAATCACAATGAATATAATGTTTAATTAAAGGTCTGATCCATCTATAAATTGCATTTTCGATTAAGAAGAAGTTTCTTAAAAAAGAATTTTTTTTGTCCAATATTTCTTAATACTTATACATTACATACAAAGAAGGTTCTTCATTGCTTGGCTTTAGTTAATATTCTTTACTTCGACAATTTTTTTTTTTGAGAAAAAATTTAATAATTCATAAATTAGTAAAAAAAAAAAATTTTTTACTATATAATATTACATCTTATATGTATTATAGATATCACCCCAATCTATCATATTTTTAAGCCAATAGAGCAACTCATTTGCAAAAAGATCATTGTAATATGTATCTATAAATCATGCTACGATTTAACTGGAGTTAAATTTAATGCAACTCAGGGTGACACGATAATCAACCTTTCCTTATCAAAGAGATGAATTTTTAACAGACGTTAAAATCAACTGCTAATACAAAACCTTTTCTATCTGAATCAACGGCTCTAAAATTCGTTCTACTCCTACAAACATCTAGCGCCAAGACTGTGAAGCTCCGTTAAATAACTGCTAAAAAAATATTCCTTATTTGAAGCGTTGAATCAACGGCGCTAAAATACGCTCAACGGCGCTAAAATACCTCATAACGCTTAAGTCCAAGTGCGCAATCTATTCCAGAGTCAAAGATAATCCTCTATCAAATGTTATGATCAATTCAAATTATTTTGATTTCAACGTGTTCAAAATTACACTATGCGAATTTTAAAACATTTCTTCCAAATCTGGGACTTGCCTGAAAATATTAGGAGCATGATAAAAAAAAAAGAAAAGGAAAATTTTTTTAATCATATTCTTAATTCAGGAAAAATATCATGGGAAAATGGATTCTCAAATAATCACAATGATGAAAACTCATCAGATTAAGCAATTAAGTATGAAGAACAAAAATGTCTAACATACTTTTCAAAAAGCTTAATAAATATATGATTTGCTTTTTTTTTTAATTGGTGTTTTAGGTGGTGACGTTATCGATTTTTTTTTATTACGGTTAAAAACTGAATTATATCGAATGCGTTTATATAATTTGGATTCTGGAAGAACAAAATGTTTTTCAAATTTTAATTAAAAATCGTTTAAATATATTTAGTGCTAATATTGGTTGGAGTAGCAATTGCGAACACATTTAAATTGTTGGAATTAATTATTAATGTTATATCTCAATAACTGTTATTTAATAATACATTCTACTACATTAGTTCCTCCTAGCACTGCATGTCGTTTCGAGTTCGACTCCCGGCTGTGCCATGGATGTTTGTAGAGGTTCGAATCCAGTTTAAACCGTAGATCCTGGTCTAATATGACAATAGAGAGTTGAGCGGAGGGCTAGCAACCTTGCCCCGTAAAAAGAAAACATCTCATGCAGTTTTTTTTTTTTTTTTTTATGGGAAGAGTTGTGGCATTTCATTCCCGGGAGAGAAGAATGTATATCCGTTGACAAATACACAATAACAATCTATCACTCAAATTTAACAGCAGATAAGCAATGTTGTGGGTAGTTATATTACATGCAAATAGTGTTTGTACTAATGAGAACAACCTGTCACTCAAATCTGATCAAAATCTTATGAAATTAGTGATTGTCTGTGCGACCTTCACGGGTCGAAACAATTACAGATGGAATATGGGCTACACCAGGGATGGGCCACAACTGCGCCCGCGGCCAACTCCGGCCCTCCGGAAGGTTCTATCCGGCCCGCGGATAGAATTTTAATTTGCCGGTCCGAGCAAAGTAAAAGAAATATATATTTATATATTATATATCCATCTCCTTTGATTAAATATTATTTTTTTTTCTTTCTTCAATGGACTGATGATTTCTTTTCTTTCTCTATTTTTGTTTTACGAAACATAAACCGACGGAAATAGCAAGCACAGGCAGCTTTCAATCGGTAAAACGTTAAAGCGGAAGTTCTTTGTTAGTTATAGCTGTAGATTGGAGACAACAATGGTTTAAATTGTGAAGCAGTGAGGTCAGATTTGCAGGTTGAATTAATTGAGTTGCAAACTAACAATCATCTCAAGCAATTGTTTCTAAATATGCCAAAGTTGGAGTTTTACAAATCATTACTGAAAGTAAGTTTCCCAAATTTAATATCTCACGCCCAGAAAAATCAGTGCTATGTTTGCTTCATCTTATATATGTAAACAAATGTTTTCAACTATGAACCTTAGAAAGAATTATTTCAGAAATAGACTGACATATGAGCAGTTAATTTCGATCCTTAGAATCAGTACATCTCTCTTTCGAACCTCAATATAAGGAACTTTTTTTTGAAATCGCAATTTCATTCATCTCATTAACATATTTAAATTGTAATACTTGATATTGTTTTTAAAATTTTAGAAAAATTTATCTTGGCCTGCCAAACTTTTTTTTTCGATTTTTGACCCGCGACCGAAAAAGTTTTCCCATCCCTGGGCTACACCATGAGTTGTTGCATCGCGATTGGTGACATACCATGAGTGAGAAAATGTCTACTCCAAAAAAGAAGTGAAGGAAACAGAGGACCCCTTCTTGAGGGATATTTTAAAGGTAGGTTTTTGGAGAAGAAAGAAAATGTTATGAGGAGCCGACAAAGAGTGTTGTTTTTCTCTTTTTCTCTGAAGTTATTGAATAGGCCAGAGTTTCCGCCTGTTTTCAAAGTGAGCTCCTTTGGTTTCGTGCATCACGCCAAATGATATTTAGTGTCTGCCGCAGTCTAATGTCTTTAATGTCTGCCGTATTTAGATTCGTCGTAGACTCGTGAACTCTGAGCACTGCACGTTAAAAAAAGGATAAATTTTTGGTTATTTTATGTACTTTTTTAGAAAAAAAGTTTAACAATTCTCCTGCTAATTAAAATCGTCGGTTATATTTTTGTACATATTTTTTGGTTGTAATTTGTCGACGTCGATTATATTTTTCTTTAAATCCTAACATAAACAATATAACGAAAGAATTAACAAGAAACTAGAGAGAAAATTAAAGTTCAATAATTATTTATATTAATTTGCTTAAGTATCAAATTACAACGATTATTGCAAGATTTTAGTATCCTATTGAAAGTATTCAGTGATTATAATAAGCTTTTATTACTAGAAAATTCTTAAGATCGATTATTTAAATTTCTAAAAACAAAGTCATATGTCTAGACAATAAATTAACAAATACTTATACTCCCACTAAAAGACATTAAATTTGTGTTTATTATTATTGTATCAGATTCTAGATTATCTATATTTATTTTTCTAGTTTTATTAGCATTTTTATATGGCTTGTTCTTGGAGATTTTGCTTTGTTAGATTATAACTGTTTAATCAGAGCAATTTCAGATCTTTTCTTGTAAGTGATTTAGATAATGTAAAATCTAACTTCCTAATCTTTTTCTAATTACTGAAGATTGCATTTCAAGGTTTCGAATAATAATACAGCTAAAAAGCAACGACTCAAAATTTAAAAAAAATATTTGCAAGATAAGTCAAGTATGTGAAATACTTGTTTGCAACTCGTGCCGCAATCTTATGTCGAAAGAAACATTTTTGATTTCCAAAACAGTATTTAGAAATGTTTTTTCTGATAACAAAGCGATGATATTGGTTATTTCTCAATCTATTTGCTAGACGGGTATCTTTTTCTTCGAGTAGTACTTAAAAGGCTAACAAAACTTTTAACAGAAAATCTCAAGTTTTCAGTAAGATTGAATGTTCTCAGGTACAAGTGTATCATAATCAGTCAGATAATGTGAATATTGACTCTGAAATTGCTACTATAATCTGATATGCCCTTTATATAATTCTGATATTTCAGATGTTTTGCATGACATTAATAACATTCATTTTGGCTTTTAATCCAAATGATGAATATGAAACACTGTATGATCAGTTTATTTTATATTAATCAACATTTTTGTTTTTTGTAAGATAGAATGTTTTCAGGTAGTGTATAATAATCATTCAGATAATCTCTGAAATTGCTACTATAATCTGATATATTCTTTATATACTACTGTGCCCAAAAAGTAAGACCAATTATTTTTTTTTTCAAAAACTCTTTATTTATTCTTCCAAATTTATTTCATCGCCTTCACAGTAATTCCCTCCGACACAATGCACTTTTAAGTCAACTTTTTCCCAATCCTCAATGCATTCTAAAAAGTCATCGGCAGTAATGGCCTTCAAAGCGTGTTTGAGTGTGTTCTTTGAGTTTACAGAATAGACAGAAGTCGCATGGTGTGAATACGGTGCTTGTGGAACGATATGGGTTTCATTTCTGGCAAAAAGTCACGAAGAATCAATGCAGTGTGAGCTGGCGCATCAATCAGTGTTTTCGGTACCAATCGAGATTTGACGCGTTTGAGGCTCAAAATGGAATTGACCGATCCTTTTTGAAATTCCAACACATCAGCAAGATCTCTAATTGTAAGTCGATGGTTTGCAAGCACCAAATCTTTAATTTTTTAGACCTGAGCTTCGCCGATTGAGGTTGATGGCCGACCAGAGGGCTCTTCGTCTTCAACGCATTCTCTGCCTTCAAACTGTTTTTACCACTTCTAAACATTCCTTTTCGATATAGAAATGCTCACCAAATGACTTCTGCAACATTCTATACGTTTCCGCAAACAAAAAATTTAATGCAAGTTCTTTGCTGAATTAATTCAGACATTTCAAAAATCACTGAAATCAGTTTTAGCGTCTCACAAAGCTAGCGTAACTCAAACACTAATGAATATTTTTGCGTCAAATTTCACACATATGTCAAGGATAGTGTCAGCAACCTAAAAAATGAAATTCCATAAGCCCTCGGGAATTTTAAATTGAAAATTGGTCTTAATTTTTAGATACAGTAGTAATTCTGTTATTTCAGATATTTTGCATGACATTAATAACATTCGTTTTGGCTTTTAATCCAAATGATGAATATGAAAAAGAGGAAAATATGATGATGTATAATCAATTTATTTTATATTAATCAACATTTGCACAATATGAATCCCATGGTTTTCAAATTTCAGGATTTTAAAAAAAAATAAATTTTTTTAAATAACACTTTCTAGGGCATTATTTGTACGTTATTTACAAAAAAAAAAAAACAAAAAAAAAAAAAAAAAACAAAACAATTAATTTTTAGAATTAATTAAAGAATTTATTTTTCTGAACAAAAAAAGCAAGAAACAATATAGTATATAAATTTTTGCAAAATTTCACTCAAAAGAAATTTGAATTAAAAAAAAATTTATTATTTATATTTATATATATATATATATATAGAATTTATTTACAATGACGGGAGTACATACATATAAGCAAATACAACAAAGAAATGAACAATAAAATAACCCTTTCCATATCATTATTTGTATGTTATTTTACAAAAAATTATTTTTACAATTAATTAGAGAATTTCTTTTTCTTAACAAATAAAGCAAGAAACAATATTTACATATATATATATATATATATATATTTATTTTATTCAAAAGAAATTTTAATAAAATGTTTCATTTATATATATATATTGATTTCTAAAAATACATTTAGTCAAAAGAAATTTAATTTAAAAATGTTTCGAGTTCTCTGGCACGCCAATATTTATATATAGTCAGTTCCATGGAGTGGCTTATATATATATATATTGCAAAAATTTTATTCAAAAGAAATTTAAATTAAAAATGTTTCATGTCCTATGATAAGTCTGATATACATTTATATGAAAGTTACACTTTAGTTAAAATTTAAAAATCTTTGGAAAATATAAAATGTTCTGATTTCTTTTGCTATATAGGCAAATAAGATCAAAGAAAGAAAAAAACACGCAAAACACAGTAGAAGTAAAGGAATAGCCAAAGTCATCGTCGCACGGTGTGAATATGGTTCTGTGGAACGATATCTTTCGGAAAAGTCACGAAGAATCAAAGCAGTGTGAGCTGGCGCATTCATAGGAATGCTCCAATCGAATGCTTTCTTTGAGGCAAATGGAATTGACCGCTATTTTCATTTCCAACAAACACAATCTCTAATGCAAATTCGAGGGGTTTGCTCAATTTTAATTTTTCGGAAAGCTTTCAAAATCGCCGGAATCAGTTTTAGCGTCTCTGCCTTCTTTAAACCAAGCGTAACTTAAACACTAATGAATATTTTGACATCAAATTCCATAAGCCCCGGAATTTGAAATTTAAAATTGGTCTTACTTTTGGACACAGTAGTATTATTACAAAATATTTCTGTGGAATATCTTTTTTTTTAAATGATGCAAGATGTTCACAAAAATAAAAGTATATTTCAGAATAAAATATTTGATCAAATTTATTATTTCTCTGCCTATTTCTATAATTTTAATGAAACCACAATTTTCAAAACTGTAGGCATTGTTGCCCAAAAATTACACATGATAAAAGATTTCTTTTATTTTAAAATTGTTTTAAAATTTCAAAATTTAGCTAAGTCTAGTTATGAAATCTCTCTAGGGTAATCTATACAAACATTGTTTACTTTTTTGAGAAATGCGTTGATCAATAGATAGTATACAAATGCTCTTAACAAATATTGTATATTTTCTAATAACCATTCATTTTGTAATAAGTTCATTCCAATTTTCTTCTATTTGATTTATGTTTCATTTGTTACTTCCAAAATTATTACTTATATTAATAAATATTCTTACGATATAATTTGACTGTAAATTTTGCAATAATTCTATTTAGTGCTATTTGCCATTTAGATAAAAATAAGAATTCCTAATTAATATTGAAATTTTATACAGTGCAGAATAAATATTGTAATTTAATGCAACCTAACATTCAATTAATATATGTTGTTGCATTGAAAGTATTGGAAAGATTTTATAATTTGTTAGATTAAAAATTTGACAGAATATTATTTAGATGGAAAATTTATCCAAGAAACGAGTACAGTATTTTGCTTAAATTTGTTCGTATCTGTTCAAATATGATTTTTTGTCATTTTTTTAATTTAGTTTCATCCAAATATTGAGAGGTTATATTTGAGATTATATTACTAAAGTATAAAAATTTAATAGAGGAAAGGGAATTCAATAAGATAGTTCACCTTAAAAGTGAAATACGATTTCCTCGTTAAAAATGATAGAAAATTAAAGTTTGTTAGAAAGTTATTATGTTCTTGATAGAAAGTTAAAGTTTGTATATTAATATCAAACGATGTAAAATTTTTCGTTATGTATGGTAGTTATCAGGTAATCATATTTCTAAATTAAAGTTTAGATTTTAAGGATAAAATTTGTTGCATTATTTTCGTTTGTAAATTTAAAAAAGCATTTTATATAATTTTTTCATGCTGAAATTTTTAATTTGAAAAAAATTTACTATAGAAGTGATTTTGTAATAAATCTTAACAAGCTAGATTTAAATACTTTTTATTTTTCAAAGTAAAATTTTTTTTTAATTTATGCAGCGCAAAATATTTAAAAAAGCAAAATTTTCTATCAATTTGTTTTTCGGCAAACTTTTACATCGTTATCAATTTTTTAGAGCATTTTGTTTTTTTAAAATGAAGTTTTTTTTTTTTTTCTTTATTCAGTTAAAATATCATAAAAGAAACTATTTGTGATAAAATTATACATTAAAAAAGATATTCCACCAAATATTTATAACTTTTGTAATCAGAATAACCATTTATTTATTTATATAAGCTATATAAAAATAAAGATTTAAAAATAACAAATGTAAACTGGAACGTGAAAAGTTGATGCTCACGCGTATGCTGGAACGTGAGCTTGTTTGCACAATCTAGAAATGTTTTAAAAATTAATAGAAGTCTTTTATTACAAGTAAAATAAAAATAACTTGAAACATTAACATTTTCTTTTCAAGAATAAAATATGAGTTTTGAATGTGAGGTCTATGACTGTTTTATTAGACAAATGATAAAGTATAAACTTTGAATTATTTTGGAAATAAACACGAAGCTTCATCAATATGAATTAAGATAATTTATTCAGATATTATAGTTAATTAAAGTAATTTTGGCAAATCTTTAATTTATATATCTATATATCTAATTTATATAATTAATTACTTAAATTTGTACTTGTATAAGTTAATTTGTTATCCATACTATAACAGTCTGCTTTATACATAGTAAAAAAGTTATATTTAATATTTAAAAGTATCAAAGATAGAGATTTTATACAGCATTATTTTGATCATGAGAGGTTTAAGAGTTAGCCATTAAAAAAAGATGTGTAAGTATAGTTAAATAAAAATTCTCCTATATGAATTTGTCACGAAATAAATTTATATTTGATGTATAAAAATGAACAAATTAATTTATATTTTAATATGCTATATAATATATTTTACATATTTTTCTATTACTGTATAATTCGTACGTAAAAATTATTATTTTTAATTTCATATTAAATAATTCATTCATTATCAAAGTATTTTATTTAAAATAAAGATTACTTATTTGATAATAAATATTTAAAAACTAATATTATTTTTTTACTAGATTTGAAATTTAAATAGACTTTAAAAATAGAATCACAACATTTCTTACTGTGTGTTTTCAAATACAGTTATAAAATAATTGAAATTACTATAATTAAAAAATAATTGATTCTCCAAAAATTCTTTATTTATATAAAAAATTTAATCCAATTAATTTTATTACTTTAATTTTTTACCTGTTAACAAGGAGATAAAATATTTTTCTTTTAGAATTATCTTTCAGGTTTGTATTTGTTGCTCACTTTCTCCATATTTTAAGTTGAGCTGCATTGACCAAATATTTGCAACCAATATGGAGTTTTTCGGTATGAAATAATCATCTAATAAAGTATCAGAGCTAGTTCTGTAATAAATAATTATTTTTTAGTTATTTTATAATTGAAATAGCTACATTGATAAACGTTAAAAAATACTAAGGTAAAGTTTAACATTATATATAATTATTTATTATATGATTCTTCTTCAAATACTTCAATTAGACATTAACATTAATTACTATTGAAATTCTGTCCAGTAATTTTTTGGTTAAAAACTTTGAAACATTAAAAATACCTTTTTAATTACCTACACAAATATTTTATAAATAAAAATATTTAAATTGTTACCAAATTTTTATTAATTATTTTTTTGATTAATCATTTTAAATTATTTTTTAAACAGTTTAATACTGTTATATTTTATTACAAATAAAACTTCCTTTTTTTTTTTTTCAATTTTTAAAAATATTTGGCAGAAATCAAATTCATTTAATTCATGTTAGATTATATTATTAATTTTTTGCAATTGAATTGTGAATTACTATCGATACAGAATTTAAACACTCATTTTTCTTTAATTTATTCTTTTTTTATGCAATCGTGAAAAAAATTATTTTTTAAAATAATTTATTTCATTAAAAATGTATTTCGATAACTTATTTGCGTAATAATTTTATATTACTTCCGATACAAAAGATACATTTTATGTTTTCAATAATGTACATGAAAGCAATGTTCATTGTTTTTGGAAAATCTACACTTCAAATCTACGTTATCTGCAAAATCTACACTTCTCTATCTGCAAAATCTACACTACCTGAAAATTTATTCTATCCAAAAGATAATAAAGTGAAATTTTTAAACATTCCCTCAGTATAAAAGTGAATTGTTTAAACAGCTATTCAATATTAATAAAAAAGTTATTAAAATATATAATAGAAGAAGTCGAGCCAAAAAAAAAAAAAAAAATTTTTAGAACAATTTTTTTTTTAATTTATACAATCACATTTAAGACAACATCAATAATAATTGTAGTATATACTACCGTGCCCAAAAAGTAAGACCGATTTTTACTTTTTTTCAAAAACTCTTTATTTATTCTTCCAAATTTATTTCATCGTCTTCAAAGTAATCCCCTCCGGACACAATGCACTTACGCCAACTTTATTTCCAAATCTCAATGCAGGCTAAAAAGTCAACACAGGGATGGCCTTCAAAGCACGCGGCGATTCACGTTGAATCTCTTCAATCGACTCAAAACGGTGTCCCCGGAGTGATCTTTTGAGTTTAGGGAATAGCCAGAAATTGCAAGGTGTAAATACCGTGGTTGTGGAACGATATGGGGTTAATTTTTGGCGGAACGATCTCGAAGAATCAACAGTGTGAGCTGGCGCATTCAGTGTTTTCGATACCAATCGAGATTTGACGCGTTTGAGGCACGAAATGGAGTTGACCGATCCTTTGACACTTATACCGCATCTTATTTCAAGCATTTTGAGTCTCAAGTATGAAAGTAACGGGATCTGCAAAAGCGTTAGAAATTCGAAAAAAGGTCTATATCAACTTCCGTAGTAATTCAACTTGAAAAAAGAGGAAAAATGTTTTAAGTCTTTATTAATTATATACTATATGGTTCTTGAATTGTTACAAACTAATTCACTAAATTGCTTTGAAATCTTACACTGAATTACATATGTATTAACAAAATTATTTTCCAATAAAGAAAAAAAGTGAAGAAATTTTCGGTGTGAAAATAAAAAATTAAACAAATGAATCCTCGGACCGTTGTTAATTTTATGATATTGAATAGTTGGTTTCCTATGATATCGAAAGAAGAACATTAAAGCATATTTAGAATATATTTCTGAAAAAAAGGGGCTATTTATAGAACCAGAAAAAAAATGTTGAATATATCCCATTTGAAGAGTACTGTTATTTAAGGCAAAAACGGGATTATTGCGGAAATGTATGCAGAACAATAACTACAAAACAAAGGAATTGTCTTGAAGAAAAAAAATTCAAATTGTATCTTAAATATTTAATTAACAGGATTGCAACAATTAAGATTTATGAACACTTAATACTGTGTCTAAAAAGTAAGACCGATTTCCAAAATTCCCGGAGCTTATGGAATTTAATTTGGACTTTTTGGCCAAAAATGAAACCCATATCGTTCCACAACTACCGTATTCCCACCGTGGGACTACTGGCTATTCTCTAAACTCAAAAGATCATTCCGGGGACACCGTTTTGAGTCGATTGAAGAGATTCAACGCGAATCGGCGCGCTTTGAAGGCCATCCCTGCCGATGACTTTTTAGCATACATCGAGGATTGGAAAAAAAGTTGGCATTAGTGCATTGTGTCCGGAGGGGATTACTTTGAAGGCGACAGAATAAATTTGGAAGAATAAAAAAAGAGTTTAAAAAAAAAAAATTGGTCTTACTTTTTGGGCACAGTAGTATGATTTAATACATCCATTAAAATTTGCTTTTTAAACACTTCTTATTCGTAACCGATTCGTAATGTACGATGATAATAATATTGGTAATGACGAGGATTTGAATCCCCTGCTGATATACAATACAATCTCAAATGCAATCTCTCAGTGAAGATTATAACTTAAAGTGAAAGTTGGAATCTTTCGAGTTTCTTTTAAAATGACATACAGCGTGTGTCGTATTAGATCCTTAATCATTTGCCATTTGCTACCATTTGCCATAGCAAGCATACCTATTGTCTTAGCAGGCTCTGTAATGCAGTTTGATAAAGTCAAAGTTACAGACCTGATGGTCAAATATTTGGTATTAGAAAAGGAAGTTTTTTAGGGGGAGGCGGGAATATCAAACTGTTTGCATCATACTTACACACCCAGAAACATTAGGGGAATCGAGTTACTCCGTCTTAAAAGCTGTGCTATGGTAGCTTCAGTGCAACACAATAAATATCTTCTTTCCTTTGATGAAAAGGCTCCATGTAAAAGATTGGTGTCGGATAATCTAGTGAGTAACCTATTTAATCTTGCTTCTTTATGAGTTTTTTCCTGGACATCTGTACAGGTAGCCATCATCAGAAACAAAAAATGTTTGTTGAAGTTCTTGATTCAAATTATAAAAATTTCGTGAAATGTGTTTGGGTCTTTTGTCTGTAGAAAAAAAAAAATTTAATGTAGAAAAAATGTCAAAAATTGTATTGAAATATGTTAAGAAATATATGATTTTTGAATCAGTTAAAAGCGTTATTTACTATGCATGCAGTAATTTTTAAAATACTGAAAATACATAAAAAAGATACGTGAAAAAAAGTACCTTTTAATTGAAGGTCGTCATTTTTCTGTTGGGGTATAGTATAAATCAATTCATGAAGAATGTTTTTAAAGATCCATGTTCTTTCCTGCTTCATTACTTCAAAACTGAAAGGAAATTAGAAATGATTGCAATAATTTACTGAATTATATGCTAAAAATTATTGAATATGACAATTACAACCTATGATACAATTGTTTTGTCGTAAGTATACAACAAAGAGTAAAATTTTATATCGTTTATTGAAATAGATATTATTTCATTCCAATTTAATTGAAGATTATTCAGTGTGTCTGATGCTCTTAGAAATTCAGACAACCCAAATTATACACCGAAATCAAACACAAATTATACATTATTGTATACATAGTAATGGTTCAATTATGGTATAATTCAAATGGTTCAAAAAAATTGTACAGATTGGGACACTTTTTTCTAATTCTTTTTAGTCTGATTAGCAGTACCACAATTTTTCTTCATTTTTTTTAATTTCATGAAAATCAATTCTACAAAAGTTTAAAAAAAGATATACACTATCTGGAAGAAAGTGACGGGACGCCCCTCGAAAAGTAGTCCCCGTCACTTTCTTCCACATAGTGTATTTATTTATTTATTCTTCTCTTTGAAAATTTTTAAAGTAAATTAAAAAAGATATATGGAGAAACGATATAAATCTTTATCACCACGTAGTAATCATACACTCATGTCCATAAATTAAGGATAATGAAGTTCAGGCAAAGAAAGAGACAGAAGCAAAACAAATTTGACTTATTTGTAAAGTCTATTTATTAAACAAAAGGTAAAGAGCAAAAAGATGTTATATGTTTGACATAATTAATAAAAATTGCGATTTTTACTCCCTGGAGCAAATTTCAAAAAAGAACTTATTTACAAAAAACAGTATAACATGGTTAGTATGACGGTTAATAAGGAGTATGTCTCCCGGACGATGCAATACAGTCCTTACAACACCTAGGCATGCTGAGTATCAAATTATCAATCTGATCTTGGGGAATATTACACCACTCATCAAGCAATGCCCTCCGAAGTTCCGGTTGACAGGTGGGAGGGGGTTTACGGGCTGCAATTCGTCGGCCAAGCATATCCCCCACATGCTCTATTGGATTCAAGTCCGATGAATATGCTGGCCAATCCATACGGGTGATATCCTCCAATTGAAGGCATTCGTCTACAATGTTTGCACGGTGAGGACGGCCGTTGTCATCCATAAACAGAAATTCAGCACCCATGGCGCCCCCGAAACAAACGTACATGTTGCTCCAGAATGACATCCCGATAGATGTGGCCTGTCATTGAACATGGAGGTCAGTTCTGGAACCAAGAATAATTCCTCCCCAAACGAGCCATCCTGCACCACCGTAACGGTGTTGTTCAATGGTGTTCTCTTGGTGGTAACGGGTACCTGGCGCTCTCCATATGAAAGTCCGGCGAGAATCAGACTGCAAACTAAACCTGGACTCATCGGAAAACATCACACCAGACCACTGTAGCGGTGTCCACAATGCATGCTCTCTACTCCAGGTTAATCGCAGGCGACAGTGAGTTGCGGTAAGTGGAACACATCTGACAGGCCTACGAGCATATAGACAAATGTGCCCTAAGCGTCTGTACACGGTCTGCCTTGAAACTGTCGTACCGGGAGTTGACGAGACAGGTCTGATGCTGTGCTCCGTCTGTTTCTTTTGGCAGTAGCTGCTAAATACCGGTCCTCATTCGGTGTTGTAACTCGGGGGCGACCTGTGCTGTAACATCTACTCACATTACCATCATCTTGGAATCGTTGCCAAAGCCTGGAGATGACACTCTGGGGATTCCAAGTTCCTCGGATACTTCCAGCTGGGTACTTCCATATTCCAGTCGTCCGATAATTCTATCACGTAAAAAATCATCCAAATGCTTCCTTTGTGCCATAACTATGCGGTTATTGCACTGAAAGGCTTTTAAAGCGCTTGTGAACAATTTTACTTCTTTGCCACCATTCCTTATATACCCCTCTCTTACACTCTCGTCATTGTGACGTACTATCCGCGCCATCTGGTGGTTTCCTGTAATTTGCATATTCTTCTTCAAGATGTGTGTGATAATTTTACAGGTGAAATTTTTAATTTAAAGTTCAATTTCTGTGTGATTCTGAATTACCCTTAATTTATGGACATGAGTGTATAATAACTTATATAATGATAGGTTTTGAGATGCTGGAGGCACAAATTTTAAGCTAACACTCTTATTTACATGTACAAGCACAACTATATACAATTAGTTAATATTTAACACACATTCAAAGTAAAAATAAAACGATAATTAGAGCTTTAAGAAAGGAGTAAACTTCTCAATCTGAATTCGGCAGGAGCACAGGTTTACGCAAAATATACGACCTCTCCGGTAAGAGTCTGTAGGCCAACTATACGTTTCTCTTGAACACCTCAGGCAGCCGCTCTTGCCAGCATGGAGGATAGTTGCAGTATTATTATATTTGTTTATATATTTTCATGAATTTCAGATGTCAATTGGCTGTCATTTAAAATTTAATACGATTAAAACACTTACTTTATAAAATTTTCCAACATTTTAAAGTATCTAGCATATTGGATACCGCTTCCAACACTTAGGAATTTCACTAATTCCCATGACATGCGGATAAAATTTTCTATTTTCGTTTTCCTTCTCATTCCTCTTTCTTTTTCCAGTCCTTCTCCAAGAATGCTTTTCTTCACTCTATTATTCTTTTTCTTTTCTCTCATCTTAATTCGTGTGCTATTCTTGATTAGAGACGACGAATAGTTATCATAGCATGCAGAATTTTCGAAAAATTGCAGGATAGCCTTGTTTTCATCCTAGAAATTCAACTTAGTTATTTATTTAAACATTTTAAATCAAGTTCCGTTTCATTTAATAAAATTAGTTCATTGATAAGCGTTTTAGACTGGCATGCAAATTTAAACTAGTTTTAATAATCAGAACTTAATCTAATAATTATGTTATAAATTTCCTGCTTAGCTAAAACTTTATGCATTAAAATTGTGTAAATCCTATTTAAATCTTAGCAAGAAAATGTATATATATATATATATATATATATATATATAAATTTATTTATATGCATTATTTTCATAAAACAATTTAGTTAATTCAAATACAAAAAGTTATTGTAAATTAATTTTACTGTTATTTATTAATTGAAAAAAAAAAAGCTTTTTTTTACTTAAAAAAAAAAACAGACGAATTTTATGAGAATATTCTACATTTAAAGTGACGCTATTTATTTCTTTAAATAATTAAATTCGTTATTTACCTTTATATGTGCTTTTAAGTATTTTTCTGGCCATATTTTTGAATAATGTAAATAATCCAACTGCAAGATACATCTCTTCATACATTTTCGTTTTTCTAAAGCAATAAAAAACGTTAATTCATACAGAGGTGTAAGCAATTTGTGTATAAATTAGATTCATAAAATATTGTATCTGTAACACATATTAATATAGTTTTTAATTAAAACATTTGTTACTTTTAAATATCTGTAACATTTAAAATATGTGCAATCTTAAGTTTAGACATTTAGCAGTACTTGTAACATACCTTTAAAAGTGATTTTGAATTTTATTATTTTTAGATGCTTTAATATATGTAGTTTTGAATGAAAAGTTAATATTTGCTATAAACTTCATAAAATTGCATAACTTATATTTATTTCCAAATCAGATTATGTTTCAAATTGCGCATGCTTTTTCTTTGAATTATCATAAATATTGACACAAAATTTGTGTTTATTAAATTAAACTTATTTTTAAAAAATTCTTGTATATAATTAAAGTTTTTCAATATTTTATTTGTATCTGTAGTATCTTTTAAACTTTTTAAACATTTACTTTACACTTACTTATCAGAGAAATAGCTTTCTGTAAAGATGAAATATCATCTAAAATGATCAAATATCGGTTTCCTAAGCGTACACTGAAAAAGAAATTATAAATATATTGCAAGAATAGGTTTAATAAAATATCAAAATGTAGTCAAAATTAATAATATTAATATTAATACTTGAAGCACTCAAAATAATAGAAGAACCTCCTTTCCATGGGACAATGGCTGAAAACACTACAATAGTCCTTGATCTTATTGAACGTTGCTTCAAGAGAGACGCAAATGAGAAACTAAATGAATTAGAGATTAAAACAATAAATTATCTTTCATCACACAGTCTCAGCCCTGCTTACACTGATGGATCATTCAACTTAACGTTTTGTAACGGAGGTGCCGGAGCTGTTTTGCATGCTCCCCGACGTGAAAAGAATTGAAATAGCTGTCAGTGCTGGAAAAATTGCAGGAAACTTCACAGGAGAACTGCTGGCCATTCAATAGGCACCTGAGGCCTATCTGAGTCTACCTCCATCACAACAAAGGAATGAAATTACTATCTTCCTGACTCAAAGTCAGCCTTACAGGCTCTTCATATTGGCTTTTAAGTATGATCTTAAACAATATATCTGTCTTAGAACAAATCCACTGCTTGCACAGTATGTATATCCTACAATGGATTCCTGCTCATGTGGATTTGGAATTGAATGAAATTGCAGATTCTTTGGCGAAGAATGCTAGAAGTCCGGATCAGACTGCCATTCCGACTACTCTTGCAGGTGCAAATGCTTTGACAAAATCTAAACTTATAATTTCTTCTAAGATTAAAATTAGATACCAAATTGCAGGACTAAATGTTTCCAGAAAAACAGCTACTGCTCTCACAAGATGAAGGATGAAGCACCACAAAATTATAAAAATTTCTGCTGATAGCGTTAAAAATACCGAAAAATGTGGCAATTGCCCATTTTTGGATTTTTACTTGCCCAGTGGATTTATACTCCGAGCTGGCAATCAACATAGCCAATATTGTTCGGGAGCCCGCGATATTTGATTTTCTTGTACTCTTCACGAGATATGACAACAACATAAATTGCAATAATTAATTCCACCAATGTCTATTCATTTTTAGATGTTACTCATTACTTAGCTACATAATTAAAATATTTTAAAAATTGTGAATGAATTCTCAATAGCATTTCATATTTATTTAATGCACATTTGTTGTTATTTAAACCAACTAAATATTTAACCTTTATACACTGAAGTGACAAAAGTCATGGGATACCTCTTAATATCGTGTCGGCCCTCCTTTCGCCCGGCGAAGTGCAGCAACTCGACGTGGCATGGACTCAACAAGTCGTTGGAAGACTTCTGCAGGAATATTGAGCCATGCTGTCTCGATAGACGTCCATAATTGTGAAAGCGTTGATGGTTCAGGATTTTGGGCACGAACAGACCTCTCGATGATGTCCCATAAATGCTCGATGGGATTCATGTCGGGCGATCTAGGTGGCCAGATCATTCGTTGGAATTGTCCAGAATGTTCTTCAAACCAATCGCGAACAGTTATGGCCCGGTGACATGGCGCATTGTCATCCATAAAAATCCCATCGTTGTTTGGGTACATGAAGTCCATGAAGGGCTGCAAGTGATCTCCAAGTAGCTGAACATAAGCATTTCCAGTCAATGTTCGGTCCAGTCGCACCAGAGGACCAAGTCCATGCCATGAAAAAACAGCCCACACCATTACGGAGCCACCATCAGCTTGAACAGTGCCTTGCTGACAGTTTGGGTCCATGGCTTCGTGGGGTCTGCGCCACACTCGAACCCTACCATCAGCTCTTACCAACTGAAATCGTGACTCATCGGACCAGGCCACGGTTTTCCATTCATCTAGGGACCAACCGATATGCTCACGTGCCCACGAGAGTTGCTGCAAACGATGTCGTTCTGTCAGTAAAGGCACTCGAGTCGGTCTTCTGCTGGAATGGCCCAAGAAAGCCAAATTTCTCCGCACAGTTCTAACAGACAAGTCCCTTGTACGTCCCACATTGATTTCTGCGGTTATTTGACGCTGTGTTGCTTGTCTGTTAGAATTTACGACTCTTTGCAGACGTCGCCGGTCTCGGTCGTTAAGTGCAGGCGGTCGACCACTGCGCTGTCCATGGTGGGATGTTATGCCTGAAATTTCATACTCTCGGCACACTCTTGACACAGTGGATCTGGAAATGTTGAATTCCCTAACGATTTCCGAAATGGCATGACCCATGCGTCTAGCTCCAACTAACATTCCGCGTTCAAAGTCTGTTAATTCCCGTCGTGCGGTCATCATCACGTCAAAACCTCTTCACATGAATAACTTGAACAGAAATGAAAGCTCTGCGAAAGCACTGTGCATTTATACCTGTTCTACGCGATGCTACTGCCATCTGAAAATTTGCATATTGCTGTCCCATGACTTTTGTCACTTCAGTGTAACTTATTGTATTAAATAACTAAAAAAAAAAATTTTTTAGTCTCTTGAAGTTTTAATCTTTGACATCAATCTTCTGGATGCAATTTTAGTTTCTAGAATATTCTTTTTCTTTTATTTTTGTTATTGTGCTTTCCTTATTCCTTGTTAATACCTCCTTGTATATCTAATTTCTAATTTCTTCAATCATTTTGTATATGCATATATTTCTAAGCATTAAAATGCAGTAAAATGTCCATACTGAAGAAATGATCACATGAAATCAATTCTCTTTTAAAACTGAGAAAAAATGTGAAGTTTCAATGTGGATTAAGGTTTTTTTTTTTTGGGGGGTGCTTGTTTCCCCAGCGCAGCATATACATTATGAAAAATTTTTTAAAATTTTTACTTATGTATAACATTGGTTCATTTTTCAAACATTGTAAATCATTGTATTGTATATTGTAAACATTGTATTCTTATAAAATTGGTATCTTATTAAAGAGATCGCTCTTTTAACAAAAGAGCAAAATAGTATAAAAAGTTTTTACGCTTTTAATAAAAAATCGCAAACAGCTGAGAAAATTCGCTAAAAATAAAAATAATTTTTTAAACTTTCGTCATTCTAACGATCTTATGAAAGCAATTGTATAAATTTAACAAGTTTATTATTGCATTCATAAGTACATTGTGATCTATGGATCAATAAAGAAGATTCATCTATCACAATTTTATGATTTTTTTAAAATTTGGTCGAAATGTTCACAAATAATTATCTATATCCGAGTTATAACTTACAATAATTTTTACTGAAGTTTATGCTTTACAAAAAAAAAAAAAAGTTTTGGACTTATTACACAGACAACTACAAAATTTTTACTTGTTTTTATATTCTGATTGTCTTCTATTAATTAATGAAAATAATAATTTTAATACAATCTTTCTTCTTCTTCTTTGAACAATAAAGTAAGTTACAACTTAACATTTTATTTAAAAAGAGAGAGAAAAAATAATACACTTCCCAAATAATAAACATCATAATGAATACACAAATAATAGGATCACCCTTTATTTTCAAAACATTTAGTTTCGCTTACATTTAGACGATTCATTTTTTCATGCCAATCACCATATTTCCATATATCTTTTTTAATCGAAGAGCTTCATGAAAACAGTTTCAACAATAATTATTATATAATTTTAAAAATTCTAACCTTATAAATTATTTGTAAAGCTCCCTTAAAATTTCGTGACTGAGATACAAATAAATTAAACATTTCATTAAAATTTAATTCTGTTAATTTAAAATATAATTTCACATTAAAAATATTAGTTTTGTCTTTCTATTAAAACTTAACTTACCAAAAAAAAAAAGTGTGTGTTAAATGGAAAAGAAAATTTGAAAGTACTGCAAATAAAAACGATATGTTTTTTTAGATTTGAATTATTTCAATTATAACATGAGAATACAAGTGCAAAAAGTTAGTAACACTTATTAATCATTTTCTGTTTTACAGAAAAATTATTAAACAATAATCAGATATTAAAGACATTACATCTTAACCTAAAACACTTTATTAATTTTAATTCATTTAATCATCATTGAATATTTTCACCAACACAATATTTGCTATGAAATTACTATACAAATTAACTTTGAAATCCTGGTATATGATCAATTATATTACCTGAATATAGGTCCATAATCTTTTGCTAATCTTTGAAGAACCAGATGAGGATTCGGTTCCAGAAATGGAAGGTAACCTAAAAATGGTAAGCCTACAGGACCAGGCGGTGTTTTACCACCATTTTGTTGCATCATCCAATATAAAACCAAAAAGATTCCACTCGCAATAGTTACAATAGTATTAAACGCTTTCATGTTAATATTTTACATCCAACTAACCTTCACCAAAAGGAATGTACTAAAGAATTCGCTTTTGAAGGATGAAAATAGCGTGTTTAAAAGGCGTCTGCACGGTTTTCTATCCAGTGAAATAAAGGATTACATAATTATTTATCACGCTATTTAATAAAATCTTTTGAATTTGTTATAATATCTGTAAAATGTACTTTCTGTTTCACAAAGTCGAAATCACCGATAACCAGACCTTTGCAAATGGCCTCCTAGTTTTTAGATAATAATTTTTTTTTTTTCCCTTTTTCTTTTTGGTTGAGATAACTGTTTATGGATTCGTAGCAGATGTGAAATACTTCCAACTTTTCCCCTCATTAGTACAAACTTGTTCCCAATGAATTGCATAAAACATGTTTATTGATCAGTTTCCCCTTTTTTTTTTTTTTTTTTATGCGAATGTAACACAGTACGCTATCAAGTTTTCTAAAACTGTTTTCTTTAATGTCTTCAGCACTTTGATGGATCATGTAGCACGAAAAAAAAAAAAAGTCTTGTAATGAATTTTTGACAAGCAGCATCATAAATAGACATGAATGTGGGGAATATTTTTATTCATATTCAAACAAAATATAGCAAACAGATTTATTTCACCCATGTATTATGGCTCATAAACTTGGGTTATGGTCATTAGATCGAACTGGTAAAAAGATTAGGTAAAACAAATAAAATACAGTTTTACTATCTGGAATGTAATATATTTTGAAATAACGCTTTCATAAAATTTTCATTTCATAAGTAACGTGTATACTACTGTGCCCAAAAAGTAAGACCAATTATTTTTTTTTCAAAAACTCTTAATTTATTCTCCCAAATTTATTTTATCGCCTTCAAAGTAATCCCCTCCAGACACAATGCACTTTCCAATCCTCAATACATACTAAAAAGTCATCGGCAGGGATGGCCTACAAAGCGCGCAGACATTCATTCGTTGAATCATTTCAATCGACTCAAAACGGTGTCCCCGGAGTGGTCTTTTGAGTTTAGGGAATAGCCAGAAGTCGCACGGTGTGAATACGGTCGTTGTGGAACGATATGGGTTTCATTTTCGGCGAAAAAGTCACGAAGAATCAATGCAGTGTCAGCTGGCTCATTTAGTGTTTTCGATACCAATAGAGATTTGACGCGTTTGAGGCCCAAAACGGAATTCACAGATTCTTTTAAAATTCCAACATCATCAGCAAGGTTTCAAATTGTTTGCAAGCACTATATCTTTAATTTTTGGACGTGAACTTCGTCGGTTGAGGTTGCTAGTCGAGCAGAGGGCTCTTCGTCTTCAACGCGTTCTCTGCCTTCTTTGATCTGTTTATACCACTTCGGAACATTTCCTTCCGATATAGGAATGTTCACCGAATGCCTTCTGCAACATTCTATACATTTCCGCAAACAAAATTTATCGCAAGTTCTTTGTACAATTAATTCAGACATTTAAAAAATCGCTGGAATCAGTTTTAGCGTCTGACAAAGCCAAGCGTAACTCAAACACTAATGAATATTTTGACGTCAAATTTTACACAGATGACAAGGACAGTTCCAACAACCTACAAAAGAAAAAAATTGAAATTCCATAAGCCTCGGAAATTTTAAATTGAAAATTGGTCTTACCTTTTGGACAACGTAGTAAATCATTGTAGCATTTGTTTGTTTAAAATTTTAATTTACAAAACATAGGTTTTTAGCTTGAAATTTAAATATGAGTTAAAGGCTTTAAAACACTGAAGACAGGCTTTTATAAATTAAAAGAAATAAAAATGCATGTTTCAATATTAAAAATGAACAAAAAAAATTACATTTTGTTTTCTAGGAATAATTTCGCTATCTTAGATAATACTAATTCTTTATTAATGCTTAATTCGTTTATTGCTAAAATTCGCATTTTTCTTCCCTTTTTTCATATCATTCATCCTTTTAGATAATAGTAAATGACATATGTTATTATTGTTGTTGTTTTTCAATTCTCAACAACAACAATGTTTTTCCTAACAAAGAATTCGCCAGTAGAATCTCAAATATGAAGTAAAATCGGCTTTTTTCCAGAATCTGCTTTACTAAATGCCTTCTACACTGCATCTACCTTTTGTAATCCATGATCTTGAGCGAACACCTTCAGGGATGACATCTGGGGGTCCATACCTCCTCTCTTCGAGTCCAACGAAAGGATTTTGCTATTTACAGATTTACCGTACCCATTACCGGCTTCGCATGTCGGGTTTTAAACTCTGTCTCCAGCAGTCAGTATAACCCCTGATGAACCTCGTTACAAATATTAAGTCGTTATTTTACAATTATCTTTTTATCATTTATTTTTAAAAATTTGAAATTATAAGTATTTTCAATATAATGCTGTCTTGTCAATACTTTAAATTATTACAAGAAATTACTTTATTATATTTTACAAACTTCAAATATTCCTTTTTTTTTTTTTAAATAAGACATATACCTATTTATGAATATAATTTTTAAGTATAAATGAAATAACTTTTTACATATGGTATAGCTTTTATTTGTTTTGTATTGCCTCGTAGATAGTTTTATGCCTTTAAAATTTTCAATAAATTCTCAACATAGTCAATTCCATTTTGGGTCTCAAACGCTTCAAATCTCGATTGGTACCGAAAACAAATACTGAATGCGCCAGCTCACACTGCATTGATTCTTCGTGACCTTTTCGCCAAAAATGAAACCCATATCGTACCACAACCACCGTATTTACACCATGCGACTTCTGCCTATTCCCTAAACTCAAAAGACCACTCCGGGGTCACCGTTTTGAGTCGATTGAAGAGATTCAAAGTGAATCAGCCCGCGCTTTGAAGGCCATCCCTGCCGATGACTTTTTAGCATGCATTGAGGATTAGAAAAAAGTTGGCATAAGTACATTGTGTCCGGAGGGGATTACTTTGAAGGCGATGAAATAAATTTGGAAGAATAAATAAAGATTTTTGAAAAAAAAAATTGGTCTTACATTTTGGGCACAGTAGTGTGTGTATATATATATATATATCAAATGTTATATAAGCAAATTGAAAAAATAAACGAAATGAATAAGGTTGAGAAACAGGGTTCTAATTTTAATGCAATTTTATAATAAAATCTGAAAGTAATTAATAAAATCATACAATTATTCATACAATTATATGATCTAGCTTTAATTCTCGGTTATACTTTGTATTTTATTTAAATCAAAATATTGTGCAAGATTTTTCTGGTCTAATTTTTTTTTCTCTCTCTTTTTTTTCGCCCATTTCATAGATGAACGAAGAAAATAGACTCCAAAAAGATGAATTATAAGAAATAGCGCGTGTTTTGAATTAATTTGTAAAAATTAAAAAACGCGTTTCTTTTGCAATTGTTAAATGTACCCCGGTAACTTAATGCACTACCTGAATATTAAATTTTACGCATGAACATAACGAAAAGTATGTTAAACTTTTAAGCATCTTTAACTTCAGAGCTAGAAGTTGTTCTTTAAATTTCAATAATCTAAAGAGTTTAAATCCTCCAAATTCGCATTTTTTAAATTATTTATCATTTTAAACATCACAAAAACAGGGAAAAGGCTATAAGAAGAAAAAAAAAAACGGTCCACCTTTGATAATAGCAATAAAAGCAATAAAATATACAATAGATGTTTTTCAAAAATAATATTGTTCATATGGAGGTGTAATTAATAAATTATAAAATATATTTTGCAGAATAAATAAAAATATATCTTGCATTTAATAAAATATATTGATAATTATATTTCCATGTCATATCAATAAGCAATTGTTATTCGTCTTGTTAAATGCTATTTATTGCTATTTTTCATTCATTGTTGCTTAAATTAATTATACAGGGAATGAGATGGAATGTAAATTCATTGTCAAATTAAAAAGAAAATTAATCCAAATGTGAAATATCGTAAATAAATCATGGAGCAATTTATTATGTTTACCACAAAAGGACCACATAAGGAGCTTTTACCACATAAGGAGCATGTATAAGTCGATTCATGTTAGGTTTGCCTTGACTTTATTTTCTTTCATCCAGCTAAGCCGATTTTAAAACTTCGAGGAAATATTTTAATTACCTCTTTGGTAAAATTAGGTTTATCTATACGAAATATCTAATAAATATCCTCAGTCAGGCTCTGAATATCTGAGTGTTTATTTTTTATGTTGCATATTCTCGTGTAAGAACTAATCTTGTATCTATTTTGTAAAACTCTGGGGCGTGATGGCCGAATGGCTAGCGCTCTGGCGTTCGGTACCACAGGTATCGGGTTCATTTCCCGGCTTTGCCCATGGGTGTTGTTGTGGTTCGGAATCCACTTAAGCCGTAGGTCCCGGTCCTAATAGGATCGTAGAGCGCTGCGGGGGCATTGTTACTCCGCTTCCGTGACTTACCATCAAGTTACACGCGCCCCCTGGGTAATGCAAAGTGAGTAACATCGGTGCAGCCCTTATGGCGAAAGATCACGGTCTATTTGCCAGCTGCATTAGAAGAGAAAAAAAAAAAAAATTTTTGTAAAACTCTACAAAAATAAACCTTTAGTGAAATTTTATTATGTAGCTATTTCATATAGGAATAAATTTTGTTCTATTGCATGTACAATCAGGAGCCTGAATGGCCGAGTGGCTAGCGCTCGGTACCACAGGTTTCGGGTTCGAGTCCCGGCGGTGCCATGGTTGTTTGTAGTGGTTCGGAATCCACTTTAAAAAGTAGGTCCTGGTCAAATAGGATCGTAGAGCGTTGCGGGGGCATTGTTACTTAGCGTCCGTGGCTTATCTTCAAGTTGCACACGCCACCTGGGTAATGCAAAGTGAGTACGTCCGTGCAGCACTTGCCTTAAGGCATCCAAAGACCAAGCTGTCTGTGTTTGTCCGCTGCATTAGAAAAAAAAAAAAAGCATGTACAATCAGTCGAAAAATAATCAAATACTATGCCAGCACCAATGTCTTCCAAAAATAAAAAATGACATTTATTTGGAAGGAACTCGTTTCATATTTGACCCAAAAAGAGATTTTTTTAATGATAACCAAGATTGATAAAGATTCTTTTTAATCTCTCAAATATTTCACTTTTCACTTTTACAAAGCAAACATAAAAATTGATTCTGGAAATTCAATCATCCTTTTCAATAAAAGCCAAGATTAGTCATGTGTATTTTTAAAAAAAATTCACGGGATCCTATTTCACTTTTCTTTGAGGGCGTGTGTGTGTGAAAGGTAAAAGATGATCCTGGGATTTCATTCCTTTCGTGTATGTTTCTGTTACTTGTTGCAAAAGAACGAAACACGCAAAAAGTTATTCAAAAAAAAATTTTATCCAGTGATCAGTTAAAAAGTTTTATAGAAGTGATGAAAACCAATATTTTCCTACCTGTTTTGACCTTCATGTTTAAACATAAATTTAATGGCTTGTCTTACATAACCTGGTTGAATTGTAAAAATTATTCTACCTAATTTTGGAGAGGTTCATTAATTTAAAAGGATCAGTTATAAAAGTTCTGTACCAGCATTCTTATGAAAGAAATCTAATGTATAACTCTCTGGGTGACCGATAGCTTCTAATACATTCAGATATTCCATTTTAGGTGTTGAATAATATTGTTTGCAGCACGTACTAAATACTAATCTACAGCAGGTGTTGAATTCTGATCTGTGACATGATGCAGCTGATATGTGACAGTCCACATCAGATATACACTATCTGGAAGAAAGTGACGAGACACCCCTCGAAAAGTAGAAAAGTCGACAATACAGCTGACACATGCGCAATAATAGGTATCACGTGTCAGCCACATCCTATAAATACTCTGTGAAGTCGACTAGAGTTTTTTTTTTTTTTGTCAAGATGCCGCCACGGGAAGAGTTGTCTGAGTTCGAGAAAGGTGTGTTGGTTGGATTGCATCTTGCCAAGGTGTCAATTAGGGAGATATCCCGTCTCCGTAACTGCTCAAAATCAACTGCAGCACGTGTTGTGTGTCGCTACAAGACTGAGGGACACTGTCAGAACAAACCCCGAAGTGGACGACCTGCAATTCTCACCAGCAGGGACCGGCGGGTGCTCGGCAGGAAGATTCGAAGTAACCGTCAAACATCCATGGATAACACCGCTAATGAGTTTAGACAAGCCACAGGTGTGGCCGTTTCGACCAAGACTCCTCGTATCGAGGCCCATAAGTTAGGTTACACTGGACGTTCGGCGGCCCATAAGCCTTTGATTACGAAAACCAACAAGAAAGCTCGCCTTCGATGGGCCAAAGACCACCGTACTTGGACTCTGGATGACTGGAAACGTGTCCTTTGGAGTGACGAGTCACGATTTACCCTTTTCCGCTCCGATGGATGTGTTTGGGTATGGCGTTTACCAGGAAAACGCCTTTTGCCCGAGTGTGTCGTCCCAACTGTAAAGTTTGGTGGAGGAGGATTGATGGTATGGGGCTGGCCCACTGATGAAAGTTGATGGTGCGATGAATGCCGATAGATACTGTGATATTCTCGACAATCATGTCCTTCCTACCTTGTGGGCAACGTACGGCATGGATGATTGCTGGTATCAAGCCGACAACGCAACATGCCATGTTGCAAGGAGGACTCTTGATTGGTATGCGAACAACAACGTTAAACGCATGGAGTGCCCGGCGCAGAGCCCTGATCTTAACCCAATTGAACATCTATGGGATGAATTGGACCGTCGGTTGAGGGCCTGCACCCCACTCCCAAAAGCAAGCCTGAACTATGGAACTTTCTGTTAAATATTTGGAAGGAAATTCCTCTTGCCACTATGGCTAATTTAGTGGAAAGCATGCCCAGAAGGGTTGCAGCTGTGATCGCAGCCAAAGGAGGCCCTACCTCCTATTAATTTTAATAAATATGGGTTTATGTCGCTATAGTGTCGTGTCCCGTCACTTTCTTCCACATAGTGTATAATCTGATTTGAAGCCTAGTACAGTTCAACAGCAGAGGTGTAATAAGAGAATGTGTTATATATTCACCAGTACAATTTTTCTTATTATGTGGATAATAATTTGAAATCGATCGATACATACTGGATAACTGGACACTTTTGAGTACTGGCCATTGTATTTTACAGATATATCAAACAAATTTCATTTTAAAAACATTTTGACATATTTTCTAAACTGCCAAAGAAACAAAGACTGTGCTGTTCAACAACCTGGGCAAAGCAAGAGAATGTGGTTTTGCAAATTTACATAGGACCCCGATGGCTTGCTGTAACAGGTGACATTTCTCAATTAATACATTTTATTGTAAAGCTCATTAAGAAGTGACAATAAAAATGGATTTTTGTATCGATTATTGAAAATTTTACTTATTTTTTTTATAGATTTCACACAGATGAGTGTATCTAAAAAAATTGAACCCATTTTTAAAGTAAATTTTAAAATTTAAAAAAAAAAATTCACTAGTACGTAAACTTTTTATTTTAAATTGAAATATTTTTCTGCATTCGTACTTTTGTCTTTAAATAAAAATAAAAAAAAACATTGTAAGGGTTGTAAAAATCAAAGATTCATGACTTCGTCATCCTAACAATTAAGGTCCACCTTAAGGTGGATTACGTAGCTGTTGTGAACTGAAAAGAAATAGTTGGGAATATTGTAACAAATTGCCGTTCATGTTAGATTCGGTACATTTGACAATACTGGTACAAGTCTGGGTGGATCCATTATCCACAAACATAAATGTTTTTCATGGGCTTCTAGATAACATTTTAGTACTATTTAAACCCGATTTGTCTACTGACTGAACAACATTTAACCACGATTGCAACTCTTAATCCAACACCTGTTTCAATATGTCAAAGATTGGAATATTTAGGTAATTCAGATGGAAGAACACAATGTTACCCGTTTATCCATTGAGATATGAATGTATTTATTAGCCATGGAATTTCAGGAACAAAGAATGATTCAATGAATAAGAAATTATTTGTAAGAAGAAACCGATGATGTAGGCAGTAATAAACATTTTCAAATGGAAGCAAAATAACTATTTTATAAAATTTTATTGAAATAAATATGTGGCAAAAAAAAAAAAAATTTTTTTTTTTTTCAAGCTACAAGTAAATAATATAGAAAAGAAATAAAAAAATAGAAATAATTGTAATACATTGATGGCGAGGATGAATTTAAAAAAAAAAATCATTTTTCAAAAAAAAAATTTTTTTCAGAATTAAAAAAATTGTCTTCTTAGTGATAGTTAAATCCTCTAAGTTCATTCCTATTATGCGTCTGAACACTACAGTAGCATACTTGAAAGCAGTAGGAAGGATTGGACATCCAGAATATTATGCATTAGATATTTTTCATGAGAATGTTGACACATATCTTTTACAACTGGCTTGGCACTTTTTAGCTAGTGAATTTCTCCAAAATTACATGGAACATTTTTTACAAGACTTAAAACACAACATGTAAGAAGAACAATTAAATTTATGTTTAAATGTGAAGTCCAATAATGTAAACTATTGGCCTTTCTACCCATCACTGTCTTAAATTTGTGTATGAAATGAAAAATGTTTTTGAATAACTTTGTGTGTGTGTATGATCTTTTTTTTTTTTTTTCACCTAACACAAACATACACAAAAAGAATGAAACACCAAGATCGTCTTTCACCTTTTGCAAAAATTATTGAAAGAGGATCTTGTTTATTTTTAAAAACTCACATTACTTAATCCTTGCTTGTATTAGAAAAAGTTATTAGGGTTTACACAAGATAATTGAATAATTAGAATCATTTTTTATGTTTGCCTTGCATTATTTTAAAAATGATTCTTTAACTTTCTCTTTGAAATGAGGACAATTATTATTTTTTTAATGATTATTTTTTTTCATTAAGAATTTAATCCGTTCTTGAGCCAATTTCAATATACAGAAAATCTCAAAAATTTCAAATGAGCTCTGCACATGTCACATTTTTTTTTCATTAACCAATCAAACAATCAAATAACTTGCTTGTTGATATGAAGTTTTGTTTACATTTTTTAGTGTTCTTCGAGTATTTGACCTTTACATTCCTTTGCTCGGGAATAAAAGTAAACGTCAGTGTAAACATTTATATTTCTATCAATATATGTTCTTAAATTTTCTCAATTGATTTCCCTTTATCTTCTAATTGTTTAGTATTTTTTTAAGAACTACTATAGAAAACAGTTTCCTTTTCTTTAATATTATTTAATCTCATGTGATTTAAAGGTAGTTCATAAGATAAGAATGATATTTATCACGTACATTTTCATTTACCTACCGTTTGATATTTATGTCCTTAAAAATTTTTTGATTTTTATCGTGCTTAAAAATTGCCGACGTTTATAAAAGTATATATTCTGATTTCTAAAATTAATATATTTAAGGAGTAATTTTGATATTCATTTTAAGTGTATTTATCTATTACTTAATTAGAAAAAAATTTAATAATAAATATGTATTTTTCTTTTAAATCTACGAAAGCTGTTTTTAAAGTGTATTTTATAAAGTTAAAAGATATATTGCTTATTGAAAAACAATTTTTTTTAAGTATTTTGTTGTTTGCTTGTGAAGAACTGAATCCAGAAGTCATAAATAATTACTTCTTTAAAGCAATTTGTTGTTATACATTTAAAAAATTGTCATTTAAATATTGCTGAATTTTAGGATTAGTTTAGCATATTTTATTGATTATTGTATAAAATATGTGAAAGTATTAAATTATTATTTTGTTTTAATGAATTTTTTTATAATTAAAAACTTAATTTAGTTAAATTATAATTAATTAAAAAAAATTTCTACAGTTATGAAAACGTAAGTGCTTTTTTAAATTATGTAAACATTATCTGTGTTTTGTAATTCATAATTTATGAAATTTTTTATTTAAAATACTTTTAAATTATTTTAGATGAAAGTAATAGATGAATTTATTTGTAAATTCTTTAAAAATGCATTAATTCTTATTAACTACATAGTTAAAAAATTTTAAAGTTAGTGAATTGATGTTGATGATCTATTTCTAAATGTAATGCAATAACATTTACTAGTTACATTTTAAATCAGTTAAATTTGTTAATAAATTTTTAAAAAATTAAATATTTCTTAAATAAAATTATGTAAAGTAGATTTTTTTTTATTTTCTTTTATTGAATCTAAAATATTAGTATTTATTTTAAAAGAGTATTTAATTAGTATAGTTGAATATAAAAAAAAATATACTAAAATAATCTTTTCTTCCAAAGATGCTTCAAAATTTATAATAAAAAAAATTCTATATACTGGGCAAAGAAATTATATGAATTATTAATGCAAAAGAGGTCTTTTTATTATTTTTAAAAACATTAAAAGGGATAATAATTTTATATTATTTGTTTTAATAAAAGATATATATTTGCAATTTATTATTATTATTTTTATCATTTTTAGACTTCTATATTAATGGCTGATGAAAAGCATATAGTACCCCAGGAAAAGAGGTTTTTTAGTCAGTTTGAAAGACAAGGTTATTATAATAATGATGCTGTGTATTTGAATGCTGGTGGGCCTGGGACAGACTTGCTGCGCATGTTACCTCCGATTATAGAAGCTGCTACTAGTCATCTTATGGTAAAATATTAAATACTATTTTAACCATATAGTGTTGTTATTTTAACCAATTCATTTTTCAATTATTATTTATATATAATTGTTATTTGTGAATGTTATAATGTTTATCAATCTGAATTCAATTTATTTTTCAAAATATTTCACATAACTGCTTTTTCATAGCAGGCAAATATTTTATTATCAGCCTAAAATTTGCAAATCATTGATTAGTAATCATTAGTTATACAAAATTGATTTTAAAAGTAATAACAGGTTTTTTTTTTTTATTATTATCATATGAGGGCTGCAACAATTCTAATCATAAGTAACTAACACAATACAAACATTTTTTTTTTTTTTATGACAAATGAAATATGTTATTTGTTTAAAGCATGCTATTATTTTTTAGATATATTTCTTTTAGAATGATTTTCAATGAGTGATAAATTTATATCAATCCCCCAAATTTTAAATAAAACACAAAAATTGCAAATCCAAAAATAATGCAAGAACACATTCATTACATGACAAAGTTTTTTAACAACATATCCATAAATTTATGTCATAATATCTTCAACATACAAATTTAATTTTTAAAATGACCTTAATTCTATTGGATTTTCTGTAATATGTTATTATTTGTTTAAAACATTTAAGTAGGAATTATTTGGTAATGATACATTTAGTAAAGGGTTTTGTCTATGAATAAAAGCAGTTTGAGTTCAAGGAGGTAGTTATCTGATTAGGGCAAAGTAATCGTGCATAAGCAGATGAGAATTGCTTAGAAGTTGTATTATAGTTAAACTCCTCCCTTAACTCACAATTATACTATCATCTCCAAATGATCCTGTGATAATTTATAAGTCAGTAAAGACTTTAAATTTTTCATTTCAATTAAAGATTTAGATAAGCATTTAATGCAGACTAAAAACCCCAAGAAACCGTATTTTACAAGTGACAAGCCATCATGTGACTCCTGATGTTAGACAGTGATGGTTGTAAAAATCATGTGATTTCGATGATCAAGTGACGATTGTATTGATTTCTAATGGCAACCGATGCATGATTTATTTTATTACTACTCTGTGGTGTTTACCATGTGTCAGTATGCAAAAATTTGTTTAATATTACAAACATATTCTTAATTTAAAATTAAATGTATAAGATTCTGAGTAAGTAATATTATGCACATATTCAAACCATAATCAGAATTAAATTTTAAGTTTAATTGTACTGTAAAAAAAAAATCAATGATTTTTTTTTGTATTTATCTTTAACTGTATGGTTTTCAATTAAATATGCAAAAGAAAGGTTTATTAATTAAAATCATATCTATAATTAAGAAAAATTATTTTCTATACTAGGATTTATTTCTAAATATTTTTTTTAAAGATAATTGGCAAATTCGATTTCAATGTTATCATTACATGAAAAGGTTAATTTTGTAATAACATTTACTGCAAAATTAGAAAATGAAATTTGTGGATCTTCCTAAATGATAAATTGACATTTTTAGCATGATTTTTAGCTGCACTAGTTTATTTTTTTAATGTTTCTAAGATGGAGTTAAATATTAAACTTATATATTACCATGTATTTATTTTTAAAGACAAAGAATATTGATTAGAAAATTATTTATTTATTATGTTTGTTTTTATTCTAGCAAATGCATTAAAAAGTGATGCTCAGATTTTTCAATATGGTGTGGAAAATGGAAACTGGCAATTTCGAAGTTTTTTAGCAACATTTCTAACACAAGAATATGGGGATGTTGTTTCTAGGTAGCTATTTGATTATGACATGTTAAATAATTTTTCAATGTTCAAAAGCTTAACTATATTTTCTATGACAATGATTTTAATTAATCAGTAAATTTATTTGTTGCAAGCAAATATGAAACAGCATTTTCCAGCTTTAATGAAACAAATTTTTTAATTTGGTACATTTATAAAAAAAATAACTGATAAAAATTTAAATAAAATTCTAATAAAATAAATTTCATTAGAATTATTTAGTTTATTAATTTTTTTATTATAAATACTTGTAATTTTGTTTGTTTTATAATTTTATTCAAGTTAAATAAATTTTATTGAATTTATCTGAAATAAAATGATAATAGAAGACAATTAGAAACATGAGTATTTTGTCCTTTTTAACTTAAAGAATATTCCTAAAAATAAACAAAAATTATTTTTAATTTCTAAGTTTTTACAAATGATTTGTTACATTTACATAAATAACAGCTGATGATTTTTTCACTAATGCAATTTCAGAATCTTTAATGTTGTTTTATAGCTAATTTCATGTTAAAAATTAGTTTTATTTAATTAAAAAAAAATATTTACAACTTAAATTCGAATTCTTTTTTTTGTCTATATAATTTTTGTTTCTTTACTATTTTTTGTGAATATTGCCAATATGCTGATAAAAACAGACAATTCCTGATAAGAGTTTTTAAAAACATAATTTCACTATGAAAAAGTTTTTTTTTTAGTCAATTAAAAAAAAAATAATAAGTATTTTGTGATTCTTATGGCTACTTACAGATAAAAAAATAATAAATTCAGAGAATTTAATAATAAATTGAAAAAAAAAAATAACTTCTAAATTTTAGTTTTTAAGCTGGAGAAAATTTACACACACACTAATAAATTTCTTGTTTTATATGTAGAAAAATTATAATTAGTTTCTACGTGTAACTTTTTATATCTCTTCTTACATCAAAAAGTATAAAACTTTCAATTTCTTGCTATTATTTTCTATAGAATTAAAATTTTGGAGAAATGTATGAAACAATTAATAAATGTATTGTATTTAAATATTTTATGATCCTAAAATTACTATTAGCATAAAGGTAAAAAATGCATTTAAATTCTAATTAAACTCTAATTTTAAAAGCACCTATTTTTTTGTAATATTTTAAAATGTAGCATTAAATAGGCAATAATTCTACTTGCATGTTTGCAAACTATACTAGATATTGAAGGCTTCAGTGCAACCTTAAATGCAAATCTTATGTTTTTCCTAAAACCTATACTGTCTTTTTCTTTATTAACATAAAAGAAAATAGGTTCCTTTATTCCACTATATAGCCATAGGAAAGAAAAAGAAAGAAAGAAACCCATATAAGTGAATTACAAAACTTTTTAAAGGCAGACTGTAAGAAAAAACAATTTTTTTTTAATTTTTTAAGTATCTTGCAGACAATAAAATGTTGAATGTGTTTTTAATTTGATTTAATTTTTAAAATTAAGATTTGTTTACAAATAAGCAAACATGAGCAAGTTTTCATCTTTAGAAAATTATTAATGAAATTTATGTATATACTTTTAAAAAATATTTTTACTTAATTCTGAAGAATAATTTTTATTATAGTGAACAATTATTTCTTACTGGTGGGGCTTCAAGTGGATTATGGTTAGTTTTAAGTGCATTAATTAAAGCTGGCTCTATAGTGTTTGTTGAAGATCCTTCTTACTTTTGTGCTCTTAAAGTGTTTTCTGACCTTGATCTTAAAGTAGTTCCAGGTAATATATTTAAAAGCTAAAATATATATATTGTTCATAAATATAATTTAAATGGTAATGTATATATATATATATATATTGTAACAAAAATATCTGATTTATTCTAATTTACTATGTAGTTTATTAATGATTTTTATAAATAATTTTTAGATGCACCTATTATTTTTTTCTTTGGAATTTTTTTTTTTTTCTATTTCAGCATACTTCTAATCTTAATTTCTAAATAATTAGATATTATATTAGTTAAATTCGAGAATGACTCCATACTTTGTAAATTCTTGTGATATAGCATAGTATCTAGTATTATAAAATACACATGCTATATTTTTAAACTATGTGTATTCTTTTCTAATGGAAAGTATTATATATGAATATTGCATAATATTTTTTTTATGTCATTACAAATAAATTTCATTAAAGTTTTTTTGAGTTAATCCAAAATCTTTATTAAAATGAAGTCTCTCTTTTAAGAATTACTTTTTCAGTTTCAGCAAACATTATTATTATTTCTTTTTCATAAAAAAAATATTCTGTGAAAAAAATTCCATTTTTAAAGGAGTTTGAAAATGTTGTTCAGAAAAATAATCCTCAATGGAAAATTAAAGTGGCAAAACATGTGGGAAATAATAAAGTTGTTGATCTGGTGTCAAAGGCCATAGAAAATGGCAATGACTCAAAACAATTACTTGTACATTGCATCATTCATGTGTGGAAAATGCCATGATATGTTGAAAGTTTAAAAGCCAGTCATTGTCAGCTGTTTATTATATCAGATAACATGATCTCAATCATCGTTAATTCTGTGAGTTTATTGATAAAATTAGAGAAATTGACTTACCGTATTATACCACTGTACACTAGCTTAGTTGTGAAAGTTTGCTGAGTAACAAAATAATTAGTGGTTATGGAACTAATCATTTTATACAGATTTAACTAAACATATGAAGGACCCAAATTTAAAATTATAAATAGAAAAACCATCTTTTGCCTGAATTATATACTCATACTATGTCTTTTCAACAAAAGAATTGTTTTGTTTCAATCTCAGTTTACTGACATTCAGTCAATAAACTGAGACTTCATTTCTGGTGGATTTTGCAATTGAAACTTTAGGTATTTTAAAAATATATTTTAAGTCTTGTTTTTCAGATTTTTATGCCATTGCAAATGGCATCAAAGATTTTCAAAATCTTTTTAACACTATCACAGAAATGCTAGCCCAGGATTTCAAAAGGAAATTCTTGATATGCAGTGTAGTGATTAAGAAGTATATTTAAACTCGCTTTTAATGGAATTTCTTTTCACAGTTTGATTAAATTTTTTGTGGCTTTTTTTGTTTGTTTTTGGAACTATTTATTTGTGGAAAATCATTCTCCAAAATAAATATAGAAAACAATATTTACTGGTCCAAGTTAACTCAATCTCCAAGTTAGTCACTGCTGATAATTTCCATTAGTAAACTTGATCCACAACAGAAAATAATTGTCAGTGGAAAGTTACAGCTACAAAATATCACTAATCATAATTATGTTTAATTTCATTATGTGAATTACCATTTCATTAGGTGAATGTACCCTCATTTATTGCAAATTTTTAGGGCATCTCATATCATTAATTACAGTTTAAAATGTTCAATCTCATTATTTATGTCAGTTATTGTGTTTCTTAATTAATCATTGCATAAAAACATTTGATTATTATATTCTATAATTTATTTACAAGTGTTGCAATTTAATCAAAATAAACTGTGGCAACCGGATTGATGGTGTTTGCAAGCCTGTGTTGATCCACAGGCAGTAGTTTAACGATCTGTGCTGTAATCTATTATAATGAATTTCAAAGATTTCTAAATCATGCTAAAGCAAAACATTGTTGTAATGCTGTGTTATAAAGATAATACAATGAAACAATGTTGTAGATGCTATAGGGAGATTATATTTTCATCTGCCTAAAATTATTGTATACTCATTGCCACAAAAATCCTAAGAAGGAATATCAGAGCCTAAACTAAGAAGGAATTATCAGAGCCAATTAAAGTTTTACTTGAGTTTTGTAATATTGATATCAGTAAATGATAAAATGAAAGCTAAAAAATAATTAATTATAAGAAAAGTCTGAAAGAAATACAGTGTCTAATACCTCATTGAACCACCTCTTAGTTGAATGCATAATGCAATATGTTTATGGCTTAAGATTTCTGGTGGTATTCTGTGACATTTCATTTCACAATTAGTTATTTCTTATTATACCTCTAATTAGAACAAACATCTACATTGTCCAATTTGTCAACCCTGGCCGTCCCCTAAATTTTTTTATTAAAATTTTTTAAATCTAAGGATCAATTAGTAAGAAAATGTATCAATATTAGGCAAGCAGCCTTATGAAACCCTTACTGTGTGGGGTAAAGCTTTATCCTATTGTGAAATGATTCATAGAGCTCTGCTATGAGAAGCAACATATGTGACTACTTTTTTTTTCTTTTTATCACTACTTTTAGCTTTTTACTTAGGACTTTGTAGCCTCTCAAACAGTTAGAATGGTGAAGGTAGAATATCATTGGGCCACAAAAATCCAACAGTTGGTGTTAAGGGGATATTGCATTGCCAACATATTGCAGTATTCTCAGCCAAAAGTTGCTGGGCAATTTGACAAACTAACCATCCAATCCTTTTATCCCAATTATTATTTACCACTAAAATTACAATAGCTGCAGTTATGTGCTACAATTGTAATGTTAAGAGCATCTTCAATAACAAAATTTTTCTCTGCAGCAAATAAACTATATACATGGTACATTGAAGACTATTTACAGGCTATGGCAGACACATATCAACACTCTTTATTCGTCTCTTGTAATGTGAAGTTCTACTTCAAATTTAATCATTTGTATATGTGATTTATACAATCCTTTATTCTGAGTTTTTCTTTCTTGATGCCCTAATTTTTATAGCAATGAGTGTGTTTAAAAATTGCTTTTTCTATCATTAAGTTATGTAATTGTAGTTATAATGTTTTGTGGACTATTATATTTAAAGGATAAGATTGCATATTTTTGTTTGTTGTATACGTCCTGAATAAATATGTTATAATTAAGGAATGCAACTTTTTTTTTTTCATTACTCTTGACTTAAAAATCAAGACTAGTAGAAACAAGCATCTTTATTTAAAAAAAAAAAAAAGATTATAATATATTATATATATATATATAATCATTTATTGATTTCATAGTATTGATCATATTTATTATTGTAAATTATACTTTTTTGCTCTGGAAACGACTGTTTACTTGGCTTAAAACAAATATGACTTTCTTTTTAGTGAACATATTAATGTAAATTTTCATATAAATATATATTTAATTAAGTTATTTACAGACTTTGATCTGGTTTTGTTTTTTTAATCAGTATTTATTACATTATTCATCAGCTATTTGTGGTAATTTCATGACAATTGATTTTGAAATATTTTATAATAAATATTAATTGTTTCAATTTTTATATTATATGTTAATATATGCTCACTTTATAACAAAAATTTAATTACAGGTATCTGTTTTTAATAAAATTGTAAGTACCATATTACATTAATAAACTGTACTAAAATTAATATGTAAAAAAAAATTTTAAGTAAGAATAAGAAAATGTATATTAAAATGGTACTTGTAGTTTAAAAACAAAATTTAAAATTTTTATTCACTTGCAATGTTTCAGATACCTTAATGTTTTTAGTTAAAACTGATGATAATGGAATCGAAACTGATGACTTTGAAAAGAAGTTGATTCAAGAATTTTCTGAAAATCCTTCAGCTACTTATCCTCCAGTTAAAGCATTTGTTTATCTCATACCAGTTTATCATAATCCTACTGGGTCTATTTTACCTGCAGGTAACTATAAATATTTTTTTTTAATTTAATTTAAATCTCTTACAGAACCTTGTCCAAAAATAATAATAGGCAAATTGCTGTTGTGCAAAACCCTTATTCCCCTGCCTCTTTACTGCTATTCTGCAAGAAATTTATTTTTTAATGGAAAACAATTTTTGAAAAGGAAGGGGAAACTCTTTTCTCCTGCAATCATTCATCCATTGGCATTGTTTTTCTTGGATAAACACCACTAACTTTCTTACAATAGTACCTGTGATTTGACATGTTTTCTATGCTCATGAAATGACACTTTTGCCAATTCAAAACTCTTGGGCTGTTTTTCACTACTTCTCAAGCTTGCTGATCATTCTACCATATATTAGACATATGAACTCACTTACAAAGAATATTTTTACTAGTTCCTTTCATTCTTCTGTTTATTCTAATTTTGCATTGTGCTAGCTGACAGCTTGCGCTTTGCCTGTCCTTACATCATTTCTGAAGTCTTTTCCTAATATCTACATAAGAATAACTTTTCAGCTGAATTGGTTGGCCATTACACTGATTGCAACAAACTTTTTACTAAAATTTTATGTCTGACTGCTTTACAATTATATAGTCAACCACGAAAGTCAACTTTATAATTGACAGACATAAAATTTTAGTAAAAAGTTTGACACTATAGCAGAAAAAGTTTTTTAAAAAGACTTCAGTGTAGTGTCTTTGTTCAATGTACACACTATTAAAAGAATTAATTATTCTTCAAAAATGAAGAATAATTCATTTAATGAAAATCACATACCATAACACTATACGTTTCCAGAAATGAGAAAAATTAACATAACTTTTACAATTCAAAATAATTTAATATCAAGTAGCTTGGCATGTGATTCAATGACTGCACATTCAATGACTATACACATATACACTTCCAGAAATGTGAAAATTAACATAACTTTTGCAATTCAAAATAATTTAATATCAAGTAGCTTGGCATGTGATTCAATGACTGTTTGTAATCTCCTAGGTGTTAAAGCAATACATATTTGTGTGGTATCTGGCGTAATTTCAAACCACACCTGCAATAATGCATTTTTTTTTTTTTTTTTTTTTTTTGCAATCTTTATCTTGAACATTGTATTTTCTAACACTTCTGTCAAGTTTATTCCATACTTGTTCGATGGGATTTAAATTTGTCGACTGAGGAAGGGTATGTAGCTATTCAAGTACTTTGTAAAGGAGACATTCTTTCACAATCTTCACTGTCTGTTTTGGATTATTGTCATGCTTAAAGATCCACTGGCTTCCAAGCTGTCAACAAATCCCTACACATTATTTTGCAATATCTTCAAGTACATTCAATGAGGGCAATTTCCTAATACCAGCTGCCGATCCTAAACTATGACTTCTCCTCCACCATGTTTCATTGCTGGAATGACATTTATGAGTTTCAAATCTTCGTTTCTGTGCCGTCAATTTTGCCATGCTCATTACTCCCAGACTCTCTCCAGTTCTTTCATCATTAAAAAGGAAAATTTTCTAAAATTCAAAATCCTTATATATCTATTCATTGTCAAAATTAAGAATTTTCTTTTGTTTTGCTCTGGTTACGAATGATTTTCATCGCTGTTTCTGCATCTACACTCTTATTGTAATATATTCCGTAACATAATATCATGTTCTGTTAATTTAATAGCGGACAATTTCAGATTTACCTCACTTTCCTCATCATAGTATCTTGAGCATCATGATCATTTAAATTCTTTTGTAGTCCACTACGATATTTGTTTTAAAAAAAATTTTTAAATCCTTTTAATAGTCTGGATAGTAGACTGACTTTTCCAAACAATTTTGGTGTAATATTTTTCTTTTCTCCTTAATTTAATTATTAAATTCCACACATTGATGCCAACTTTTTTTGTCTTCTTGGAGTCAATTTAATTAGAATAGAAGAATATAAATTGCTTAGTGCATACTCAAAATTCTCTTTACAATAATGATGTACAGTGTTTTTGTTTTGTTCCTGCTTAAATAACAAGGAAATTGTGTGGCATTCTACAAAAAACATCTATTTATCGATTAGGATTTATGATTCCCAATTTTTATAGTTTTTTTTTTGCATATTCTGTGGAGGTAATTAGGATATTATCATTTACTTTTTATATATTCTTTAACTTATAAAATGTATCATTGCCTTAAATTATACTTTTTTAAATACTCATAACTTCTTAATTCATATTATTTTAACAGGTGCAGATTGTCTTTTTTGATGTATTGGCGTGTATTGACACTGTATATATACTGAAGTGTCTAAATTTTTGCATGCCAGTAAATACAGGGTGCAAAGCCTTTATTTCGACAACCATTGGACGTAAATATATACTTCCAGTTACAAAAATGTTTCAAATGGGGTTATAGCATTTGTAATTTGGTATTTGCATATTTAAAAAAAAAATCTATATTTGTGAAAGTACAAAATCTAACTATTTATATAGTCCTCCAATCCATATAGTAATACTTAGGATAACTTTATGTTCCTCCTAACAAATGTAACACAAAAAAATTTTACTTTTGTATGGCAAAAATTCACCTGAATATTTCATGTCAAAATATAGGATTATTTCTGTCTTCATTTTATAAACATCATAAATTGTACATATAGGTTGCAGAAAAGTATCTAGCGGAAATAATAAGTAAAGTAGTGGAATCTATGGGAAATATTACTCATAATCTTCCACATTGGCAGCAATGCACTCTCACCAATATTGATTTTTAAATATAAAATGCCAAATCATACATATTGACTTCAATGGAAACATATTGTAATTAGAAGTATATGCCTATGACCAATGATTGAGGAAATAAAGGCTGGGTATTAAGCACCCTGTATATATGTACCACTTTAATATTTCTAGTGCAAGTCAAGTCTTGGTTCTAATACAGCCAGGGGCGGCCAAGTGGCTAGCGCTCTGGCCTTTGGTATCCCAGGCTTCAGGTTCGAATCCCTAGCGGTGGCATGGATGTGTGTGAGTGGTTCGGAATCCACTTTAAACTGTAGGTCCAAGTCTGTTTAGCCCTCGTGTGCATAAGATGACTGTAGAGCGACAAACCAAACCGCTAATACAAGCCAAGGACATTTATTAATATTTGTTTGTTAGATTTCTATTTTAATAATATCCAAGATTTAATTTTTATAAAAAAAAGTATTTATTGTTCGGCTATTCAAATGAATTATAAATAAAATTTAGGATAATTAGATACAGAAATATTAAATCAGAAAAATTTAAAATGTATTTATTTTTTCAGAAAGGTGCAATAAAGTGATCAGTTTAGCTAGAAAGTATGGACTTACAATAATTTGTGATGACGTTTACAATCTTTTACATTACGATGATTCACCAGTGTGTCCAAAACGACTGTTTGCTTATGACAACAGGTAAATATTTAGAATTTTTAATATTTGCTAACATTTTTAAAAGAAAAATTGACAAAATATACTAACTCGTTACTCATTTTTTATAAAAATTTCTTTTTAACGATTCTTTGATATTCTACTTAAGTATCATATATTTTAATTTCAAAATACATTCCATTATATTGTAATTAATAAAATATATGTTATATGATTTCATATAGTTTGATTCATAATAAAATTCTTATTATTAAAGATATTTTTATACATACAATTTTCATTTTTAATTTAATAATTTTACATTTAATTTATTATTCTCCTTCATTTACTGTTTAATATTAATTTCTAAAAATGAAAGTTAAAAGAATAAAAAATGGCAATGTAGTGTTAGTAAAATATTGTCCAATTAGCTTATATTAAATTATTTATTGATTTATTTAATCCAAAAATAACTTTGCATCTAGAAGTTGAATAATCAGAAGGGGCATATAGCTTAATGTAAATTATTATTTTTTGCAGAATTGTGCTTAAAAAACATTTCATTTGGGCATATTATAATATAAATAAAACACAGCTGTTTCTTGTAGATCATCAAATTAATTAACTATGAAATAAATATTTTGCATCTCATATAATGATATGCAAACAGTATATTGTTTTGTTATGATCTAGTTTAATTACTTAGATTGTTACTGCTGAAATTCATTTACTTAAAAATGTTTTATATGTGATATGATAATCTTTTTATTAATTAATGTCATCAGATTTTGTTATTATGAATATATTTACAAAAGATATTTAATTATTACACTTTAAACAGAATTCATTTCATTTTTTTAAAATAATTTCATCATTTAGGTAAAATATGTAATGCAGTTTTAAAAATAACATATAATACAAATCAAAGTTGCTTTATTTTATTTGCTCTGAATGTTAATAAAATTCATCATGTGAAAAAATTTAATTGTTTTTCAGTATATTTACTTTTATTCATGTTTAAAGTTACCTGAATTTTTTATATTTAGAATATCTTAATTTTTTATTAATGATATTGCAGATCACATCAAGATTATGTTGGCAATGTTATATCCAATGGATCATTTTCCAAGTTCTTAGGTCCTGGGCTTAGAATAGGATGGTTAGAAGCTCCAAAATGGACAATAAAGATATTAGAAGATTTGTAAGTTTTGAATCAAAATTGTTTTCCTTAAGTTGTGAAAGCTTGCTTTTTCTTTTATTAAAGGAATATTATATGATATTATATTTGTCATATTTTTAAATTATTTATTTTAGCCCAAATTGAAACAGCATCATGTAACTTCAATATCTGTATTATATTCTTACATATTTTTTCAAATTCATAAAAATCTTCTTCAAAAATCAACTGTAATATATATTAATATCAAAAATGACTTAGTATTCAAAATAATGAAATGATGTGATGTTGTAAATTATATTTATTTTTGTATCACTTAATATTCTTTTTAAAATTCAAATTTTCAACTATATTTAAAGAAAGTGCATATTTGCAGGTATGCAATTATAATATTTTCTTGACATATTCTGTTTTTCTTTTGTTATATTTGTTCTATCAATTAATACATAAAAGTTAATTCAAAGAACTTTATTATTAACAAATTTATTCTAGCTCATTAAATTACCTTTTTAAGTTATAAACATAATGTAAATAATTTAAGTCAACAAAATTATGTTAATATACTACATTACCTTTATGTGTTTGGAGTTTATACTACTCATAAAGCTTGTTGTATATATTTTTGCATAAATATTAATTTATATTTGAAATATATACTATTTTTTATTTGAAAGTAATCATTCCTTTTCATTATACTTAGAAATAATTTTGTAATGTTTTTAAATAATTAAATATTTAAGTCTCTTCAATACCTATTAAGAGTAAATTGCTAATTTATGAGCAGATTGTTAAGAAACATTTTGTTTTAAACACAGATGCCTCTGGACTGTAACACACTGAATAATAATAAAAAAAAATGGATAAAGAATGGAGGTTAATAAATCTGAAAGCATTAGAAAGTTGTTGATATCTGAACTAAGATGAAGCATTAAAATAAATAATTATGAGTAAATAGGGAATAAAATCATTAAGATGATAGGTTGTAGATTATTCAGGTTAACAGATTATAGGTAGGTCTCCCCCACCCAAAACTGACAATTATAATAAAATAATCATTATCAAAATTGTATTCTCTTTCTAAATTATAATCTGTTCTGGAGATAAAATAGTATCCATTGATTAGAAGAGTGTCCTCCTCATAAAGTGCCATTATTTACTTGCATCGAAATTTTTTTCATTGTGTATGTGTCAGCATTATTATTTTGGCTTTTATTATTGGGCCTTAATTATAATTTTCTTTCTGCTGCACCATATTGATTTTACAACTGATGAGTTAATTTAGAAAACTTTTATGGAGTTATTTCCACTCACCAATTATAGTATATGTAACTTATGCTTAATTTTTTTCCAGAAAATTTATTTTAAATATTTTTTTTTTTCTTATTGAAACAGTAAAAAGTTTTAAATATTTTTCTTAAAATTATAAATTTTAAACTAACAACTAAGCAATAATAAAAAATTACAAATCTTTTAACATTAATTCAAATTAGGTGATTTAATACCTTAATAAATGGTTCTTTAAAAATGGTAAGCCAATACCAACTCTGAAATTAATATTTATATTAGTTTATTATATATTTCAATATTAATATTTATTATCTCAATAATTGTAATTCTCATTTTTTTTTTCATTATATAACTGTCTTTTTTTTTAGTGGTATTATTGGTAGTGGAGGTGGTTTAAATACATATACAGCTGGTGTTATAACTAGTTTAATGGCATTAGGAAAAATGAAGTCACATTTGCAAAAAGTGAAAACTGTTTTCAAAGTAAGCTTTAAAAAGAAAATATTGTTGTTCTTTTTAGTTTTTTTTTTCTACAATAAATAATTTGAATTTCATTGAGATATGAAAACGCTATATGTTTTGTAAATTGTATTAATCATTAAATGTATAAAAATAGACAAAATGCAGCATTTTCCCCATAAGGGATTATAAATAGTTATTCTTATTTGTAAGAAAAAGATATATAAAAAGGTTATATTAAGTGTTTCAAATATATATATATATTGTTCTAATGCAGCTGGCAAACACTTAGACAGCTTGGTCTTGGATGCCTTAAGGCAAGCGCTGCACAGACGTTACTCACTTTGCATTACTCAGAGGGCACATGTAACTTGAAGATAAGCCACGGACGCGGAGTAACAATGCCTCGCAACGCTCTACGATCCTATTAGGGCCGGGACTTATGGTTTAAAGTGGATTCCGAACCACTACAAACATCCATGGCACCCGCCGGGACTCGAACCCGAAACCTGTGGTACCGAGCGCCAGCGCTAGCCACTCGGCCATTCAGGCCCTTAACAATAAGATTCAACAACGAGAAATGTTCAACAATAAGAATCAACAACGAGGGATATTCAGTGTAGAAAATATTCTTAAGAAGTTCAAGATATTTGTACAAATGCATATCTCAAGATATTTGCACAAATATAAAAATATAAAAGGAACCAAATTCTCTAACCAATAATTTTTTTTTTTTTTTTTCAAAAGTGAGGTAATATGCAATTTTCTATTAATTTTACATTCAAACTCTTCAAATAATTAGTCTTTTTTTATTTATTTTTAATAATATTGAGTAGAGTGCTTAGATTACTAATAAATTGTTATTTTCCATTTCTGTATATTGGAAATTTATACCTTAATTAATAGAATTACCCATTTTACTTTTTTTTGCATTTGGTGTTCTTGAATTATTTTCTTTTATAACATATTATTTCCTACTCAGACTAATATGGAAGCCACTGTTGATCTCTTAAAGCAAGAACTTCCTTCAGGATGTAAGCTAAAATCTCCATCTAAGGTTAGTGATATATCAATAATATTTATATAGAAATCACTTATCTTACATTTGAAGTTTTTTTTTTAAAGTGAATTTCTAAACAATTTGTCCCATAAAATTACCATGAGCTTGTTACTTTTCTGTGATTATTTATTTTTAAATCAACACAGTTACAAAGCTTATAAAAACCCACTTTTGTATTGAAAGTTAAAATAAAATTGTAGACTGTTAACTTTTCTTTATATTTTATAGTCTTTTTGATAGAATTAAATCATATTATCAGAATACATTTTAGAATACTTGAAAAATATCATTATACTTTTTTACCGCTTATATGATTAAAAATAATGTTTCACATTATAAGGAATTTTTTTTTTAAATTAATCATATTTAAAATGTATATTGTTTGATTCACTTACACATTCATTTAATAATGCTTTAAATATTATTTTATTAGAAATTTTTGTCATATTATATAAAAGTTATCAATTCATTTAAAGGGAGGTTATTTCTTATGGATAGAATTACCTGAAAGTGTGAATGGATTACACTTTTTACCTTTTGCCAAACAAGAATATCAAGTGACATTTATGCCTGGAATAAGGTATTTATATTTCTACTATAATTTGTTCATGATTTTTATGCTAAATACAATAGCTCATTATTGCACCATACTTTATGTCTCTTGCTTTCATTTTAATTCCATATTACCACTATCAAATTTTAACTAACATTAGAACATAGTTAAAGCCATGGGATACATGGATAACTATGTATAAATAAAATTTGCTCAATATTCTACTAATAAAGGAAATTGTTTTACATACTTATAGATATCATCCCTTTGAAAGCATAGACTTAAAATATTTGTATTGCAATATCATTATTACTTTGAATTTATATAAGAAAATTAACTTAACGTTGTAACAAGACATATTGCATCATTTTCAGAGGTTCTCCAACAAATAGTTTTGCCAATTACATACGAATCTGCATTAGCTTTTATCCATTGGATGTTTTGTTGTCTGCTGTTCGAAGATTATGCCAAGCAATTTCAGATTTTCAGCACAAGTGCGAAGACGATCCTAATTTTTATGAAACCTATGTTAATTCAATCAAATTGGACATTTAAGAAAAATTCCTATTGAAATGTTTTCTGCTTAATTCTTGTAACATATAATCATTATTATTAACCAATGAAATTTTCAAAATTTTATTATTACATTATTAAAATAACAATGAACATTATTGTATCATTCTGATTTGCACAAGGTTTGTTCCATATCTTTGTTAAGGTACATAAATATAGATATTTTAAAATCAATTATCTTATTAATTCAAAGTTATTAACCAATATATGCATTAATCAGATTGATCCATTATAATTTTAAAATCTTTTGTGTGTTTTTTTAATTAAAAGCTTGATTAACAGATTTATATCTAACATACATATATTTTTTAACAGTTGACTTATACTGGCATAGAATTCAATTCAACTCTTAAAATGAGTACAATACTTACTTGATGTCTTTTTAATAAAAATGTTTTTTGAAAAATATATCTTTAAAGTTAATTAATAGTAATTTATTAAAAGGTACTTAACACAGGAATATTAAGAAAATGCATGTAATAACTATCATTTAAATTTTCTCATAAAAAGGTTAGTAAAATCCAGTGTAATTAAAAAAAAGCATTACATTTATAAATTCTTAATCTAATTAATTTGAAAAAAATTATTTTCTGAAGTGATAGAAGCCAAAAATTTGGATACAATTTTATTACACTGGAAATGCTGTTAAGTATTTTCAGCTGATTGAAAGATGAAAAAAAAAAAAAATTGGTATTTAATTTTGTTGTTGTTTGTAATGAAAATTGAAGTTCTAATTTTGTAACACGGAAATTTCTTGTTAAATCTATGTACAAAATTAAAATATGTTTAAATAAATTTTATTATTGCAAGCAATTGAAATTTTTTTTTATAGAAAAAGGTTAATTTTAAACTAAACACAGAATTTTAGATATTTTTTATAATAAAGGAAAACATCCTTATGTCTTAACTATTCAAAAATGCATTTAGCTGTGGTTTAAGATTGTTGTTTTTTCTCCTTCTACTAAAGAATTTATTTGACTTTACCGATCTTTAACAAATATTCTAAGTCACTTTTAAAGCAGAATAAATATTTCAATATTTATATTTTAATTAAAATATGCATGTTATTTATAAACATCAAAGATTTTATCTTTACTCTGAAAGCATTGTTCGAGAGTAGGATTACCTCCTTTTCATGATAAAATATGCAGAGTTTGTCATAGTAGAGGTGAATTACAAAAAACTAGACAAAGTTCATAGGTTAATTTATTATTTTAATTAGTTATATACAATTGAGACAAGTTTTTCAGTATACAAAATTGTTAACGAAACTGATAAATATATCTATTATTTATTTTCTGATATTATATCTATTATTTTGATACCATAGCTATAATTTGTTATATTTCTCCAATTAAAATATTGTATTATTGCCTAAAATAACAATCCTGGCAAAATTTGCATTATTATAATAGGAAAGATTATTTATTACAATTGTTTTATTTATAAAAATATACTGTCTTTTAAAAGTATGTATTCATTTTGCATATTTATCACTAATTATATATAAAAATTTACTAAATATTTATTAAAATATCCCCTTTTACGTTAAAAATAACGTAAAAGGGGATATTCTATCCCATTGAACTAAATTTGATTACAATCCTACTTTTTAGGTAAACCAAGATCTCTAAACAATTTGTCAAACATTTAAACTAACCATCCCATTGAGTTAAAAAAGCAAAATTTAACACATTACGTACTTAATCTACATATCATGACTTTTTAAATAAAATATGATGCTTATATAACATAGAATGAAAATAAAATCCTTTTTTATAATTTGGGTATATATTGATGTATAAAAAAGTATGAAACCAAACCAAAAGTCTTATTGATTTATAATCTTATTTCATTTTATTGTCTAAACTAAACTATTTCAGTTAATTTTTCTACTTATAATTATTTGCATCAAAGAAAATTGAAATTTAACTATATAAATGTCACTAATTGATAGGTTAAATGTTTTCATATATGTATCAGTGAAAATATATACATACATTTTAATAAAAGTTTAAAAATAAATTGCATTAAACAATTAATTCCTTAATTTGTATGATTAAAAAGTTTAAAAATCAAATTTGACAAGCCATGCTCCGTACACAAATGCCTCTACCATAATTAATTTTGATGGTCAAGGCCATTTTTCTTAGGAGGTTTGGTAAAATGCTTTGCAAAACTATAATAACTAAAAAAAAAAAAAAAAAAAAAAAAAGTTTTCCATAGCTTACCCTGAAAAGGTTTAAATATGACTTGAGAATGACATTATTCAGCTAATATATTTTTTCTACCATAATAAGTTCATTAATGACATCAAATGCACACTCACATCATTCAAAGGAGGAGCATCATATATTGAATATTTCATAAAAAATTTGATGGAACAGAATGGATTTGGTCAACTTTAAATAAATTGCTAGCACTAATTAATTACAATTTATCATCATCATCAAATGTACTCTCATGCAATTTATCTGAATAACTACAGTGAAATGATTTGAATTCCACCTCCATTTTAGCAGCAGAGTATAGAGTATTGTTAAACTTTAAAAATATAATGCTAAAAAATGTTATTTACAGAAGAAAAAAAAAAAATTAAAGTCTATAAATTGTAAAATCAATTATAAAGCTACTACCATCTCATAAAAATGAAATCTCTTCATGATAATTACTTTCCATGGAGATACACAAGTCCATTCAATACAAATCACGAAAATTACAATTACAAAATTACATCACGAAAATATTTCCTGAATGCCATTAGGTTAGCACAAGCACTTCAGGCCAAGAACAAGACAGTGAATGTATTTATTATAGGTTCATTCACTAGCTTCTGACTTTCTTCAAAAATAAACTTATTAATCAAATAAAATTAAATCCTGAACATGAAATATTATAACATAATTCATTTAAAGCAAGCCTATTACGATGGACAAATTTTCAAAATAAAATCTAATTATTCTAAAAATTCATCATGTAATGGCAATAATAGTAAAACATCAGCTGTGATTTGATAAAGTATTTCATTAAAAAGATAACTGACAAATCTTATTTTGTGCATGTGTGAGAGCAAATCTACCAGCTAAAGAGAATGAATTCATTCATTCAAAATAACAAGTTAAGTCCAACTGAATAAATTCCATTATTATTATATATCTTATAATATATTTAAATATTTTTAGGAAATTGCATACTATATAACTTTTAGAATTTTAAAATAATTTGCAGTAAATAATAATAAAAAAATTTATGTACAGAAAATCTATTAGAACTAGATAAAAAATACTTAGTGATAACAGTTTTTAAACTTAAAAAAAAATTATATTTATTTTCCTTTTAAATATTACTTCTTGTTAAATGCATCTACTAATTTAATTATTGATCGTTATCTTATAAATATTTATATGAAAAAACACTTAAAACAAAACAAAATGGTTTAATTAATTTCAAATAATATGTACAATATTAAAGATGGAAAATAAATATTCTCATCAAATTCATATATTTACATTTAGTACTCATCATCTTCATCATTATCTGTTTGGCTATTTTGTTGTTGCAATTGTAATTGTTGCTGAGCTGCCTGCTGCATTTGAAGCCATTCTTGCTGTTCTAATTCTGCTTGTTCTTGACGGGCCTGAAAATGTATTAACTAGGTGATTATTTTTATACACAGAAAAGAAAATTTTTTAATTGATATTAGGGATTTTTTTTTCTTTTTCTAGAAATGAATAATCAAAATTGGTGAACACATAATCCTAACAATATTTGCAATAATAGGCATATAGAAAATAAACAGTTTATAATTGAAATGTAAATAAGTTAAAACATCTTTAGAAGGTTAAATAAATAAACATTACATCAAATTATGGTTCACTGCATACTATAAAATAAATGCTTAAAATAAAACAAAATGGTTTAATTCTTTTCATATAATATGTACAGCAATAAAGATGGAAAATAAATATTCTGATCAAATTTATTTACAATTAATACTTATTCATTTCATCATTATTGGTTTGCCTATTTTGTTGTTGCAATTGTAATTAAAATGTAAAAATTTGAAATTATAATATTTTTTTTTTAGGATTTTCCTGAGAAATTCGATAGTTAGGATATAATGATCAAAGGAATTAGTATAAGAAAATTAGCATGAATTATCAATTAATTTTAGGAATTAGTTTTTAAAATATTTTGTTTGGCTTTAAAAAAATTACAGTTGATATTAAAAGCAAACATTTACCTTTGCAAAAAGCTCTTGCTGTTGTCTTAAAAGTTCTTCTTCTGGAATACCTAAATTTTCTAAGCGTGTACTTTGCCTTCGTCGTTTGGCAGCTAAAGCTTTACAGTCTTTCAAAACAGCTTCTGCTTCCTCTTTGTAAGAACCAAACCCAAGAGCCTCTAAAGCTAAGGAGGAGAAAAAAATTATTAAATGATTATAAATGTATTTAAAATATTAATGATTATAAATGTATTAAAGAAAAAAATGGATAATTTTAGCAAATATTTCAATCTGATGCATCTTCTTTATTACTGTAGTTAAGAGATTGTGTTATTTAATATTTCTAGGAAACATTTTTATTTTGATATTTGCTTTTCACATACTCATATAAGTTAAAGCAGATTAGTTATACAGAAAATTAAGATTGAAAAACTGGCAATAAACCAAGAAGATTGATCCATATCAATAAATTAAATACGAGGTTTGGTTGAAAACAAATTTAATAAATTTAAATAACAGATGAGAATAACTAAAATTGTCAAATTTTGAAAGGGATTGATTAACAATTAAGAGATGGAACAGTGCTCCACTGTCAGTAATTTTATAACTATATCTTTTTGTACACTGAGAGATAGAAGAAAAATAAGCATAAGAATATTAAGGTCAGTTCCTGTAATATGAATGTTTTTAAAAATGAAATTAGTTATATTAATACCAAGTTAGAAATAGCAGGATGAAGATAAAAAAAAAAATCCACCATATATATGTGATTTTTTTAATAAAATAATTTCACAAATAAAGTTTTCCAATACAGATTAATGCTTTTTCAGAAATGTCTGTGTTCAAATCAAAATTGTTCATTCTTAATTCTCAACCTTCAGTTTTATATGCTATACACAAAATTGCTACCATGGTAACATAAAATAAATTAATAGTTTAAAAAAACTAAAAAACATGCTTTTAGAGTTAATCAAACTAAAAAGTAAAAATAATGGTTAACGTAAGAATAAAATTACTGACGAGAAAATTAATGTCACTGTTCTAAACGAGTGGGGTACTTTCGATATCAACCGTTATAATTTTCACTAGTTTCATTCCGAAATGCAGAGTTAGTTTAAAAATGTCATACAAAGCACCCCATGCTTTTAGAACAGTGACATTCCTTTTCTCGTCAGTCACTTTTATTCTTGTGTTAACAATTATTTTTTACTTTGATTAACTCTAAAAGCGTGTTTTTTAAAACACTCAAAACATGTTTGTTTAAAAGCATGTTTTGAATTTTTAAACTATAATATTTAAATGAGGTCCGGTACGGAGGAGTGGAACTATAGTTCTTAAAATAATGTAATTGTGAGTAAAACAAAGGCTAAATGCGAATAGTCCGTTGTGCCACTGTCCCACGTATGTTTGAATGTCTTTACTGACTACTTTCATTCTACATGGGTTAAATTGCTCTTCATAAGTTAAAATAAAATTACTCATCCTGGCGATCCTAATCATGATGAGATAATAAACTTATCAAACTATTTTATTGTCGTCGGTCCTTGATAAGTCTACAACGTTTAAATTAAATCTGATCACTTAAAGTAGGGCAAAATCGAGCCCAAAGAGTCAGTTACAAACAAACACACAGGTGAAACTAATATAAAAGTGTATTAAAAAGAATCAATTGTTTTCTTTCTGAAAGATGCCTGTAAATGTTTCTTTGCAGCTTAAATAGTGTATATGAGGAGAAACAGATCTCCAGGGAAAAAGTCAGTTACATACAAACATACAGGTGAAGCTAATAAAAGTGTATTAAAAATGCTATCATGGAACAATTTTCCAGAAGAGCTAAAAATTTATGTAAATTAAAAATAAACATGGGCATAAAAACAGAAAGAAAAATTTTTTTTAAATGAACAGCTGGTTATTTTTTAATAAGAATGTACAATAATGAAAATGTGAATAATTCACTTAAAGTAATTGTAAAAAGACAAAAATGAAAGGAAAATGAAGTATGAAGAATGTAAAACAGGGCAGAATAAAAAATATAAGTACACATATTCAAAAATTATTACAATGAAATAAAAAGAAAAATGTACAAATAAAGAAATATGGTAAAAAAATGCAGAAGAAATAAAATTAAATTTCTCATAAATTTGTTTTGGTTACAATTATATGCCATCCCAAGAAAATTTATAACAATTGACCAAAATCTTCATCTAAAAAGTACAAGTCTTGATATCCAAAATGTCATCCTTAAAAAAGAAAGAAAGAAGTTAATTGAAGTGTCTGAGAAAAGACGATGTTTAAGCATCTAAAATGTGGATTCAACTGCTAATTAAAATGAAGGAATTTTGCATACGATAATATTAGGTCTATAAGCTCAAGGGGGAAAAAAACTTTCAGAGAAAACCTTTACAGGAAAGGAGATTCACCAGAAACACTATTTAATCATAAACATTGGAGAAAATCATATTTTTAAATGAAGATCCTGAAAATATTTTTTTGTTTCCTAATGCAGCTGGCAAATACAAAGACAGTTATCTTATGCCAAAAGCAAGGGCTGCACCGATGTTACTCACTTAGCACTACTCAGGGGACGCGTGCTTGAAGATAAGCTACAGACACGGAGTGACACTACCCCGCGATGCTCGAACCAAGCACCAGAGCGCTAGCCACTCGGCCATCATGCCTCCCAGATCCTGAAAACAATAATGGCAAATGTAAATTTTATAAATTATGCCTCAAGTTTATGCTTCCTTCAGGGAGATAAACTACAAAAATATGTATGTGCATTTGCCATGAGAATATTAATAAGTTTCTCTCAGAATTAAATATTATATGTATCTGTTTTTAATGAATTTAAAAACCTATGCAAATGAAAATGTTTATGATCAAAAACATATTTAATGAATTAATAGAAACTGCTCTGCATGCAGTGCAGAACATAAAATGAGCACAAAAATGTTTGAGGAAAAACTAGATTTCATAGTGAAATATTATTAGAAGAATTAAAATTATTTTGGATAGATAATAGAAAACAAATTGTAGCAGATTTAAATTATACCAAGGAGGAGTTTCAAGCTCAACCACATTAATTTACAAGGCAAATAAAACAACAATCTGAGCTACAACATCTTAAAGAACAACTTTCATTTAATGAAGTAATCATTGACATTACAGAAAATTATACATGATCAAGAAATAATGAGTGTACATTGATATATGAAAATGCAATAATTTATACCAATATTTCATATAAGATTCAATTGCATTATATAATATTAAACATATACCATAATCTCAGTAACTATTTCTATTTATTTAATAGAAATTATATGTAACATAAGATATAAATAATATTGAAGTTTTCATTCAAAATGTTTAAAATATAACTTATTACTTTTTTTCAGTCTTTATAATTAATGTATCATTTCTAAGAAAAATCCATACTGACAGTTTTATGACATCTACATAATATATCATAACTTTTTGAATATATATTTAAAGCTTATATTATTTGTTGATAAAAAAATTCTACTGGTTTAAGTTAATGTGAAAGTGCATTACAGCTTTTAAGTCTTAACTTATAATGCATTTTATTTCTTACTTAAAATCATAATTTTCCTTTAACAAATAAGTCCTTGTAAAAGGTTGAGTTTTATTTGTCATGTTTACGATAATCACAATTTAATTTTTAAAAAATATATAAATGCATTTCAATAGAGAAATAACAGCATAATCTGAAGCACTGATATATTATACTGCCGAAATGAAAAATATAATTCAACTAACTAAATTATTATCATTCAGTTATTTAAATATTATACATATAGCTAAATTGTTTTATAAAGATGTGACATTTTTTACTTTTTACATATCATATTCATAATGCGCATGATTGATACTGTGAATGGCACAATAAGTATTTAGCTGTAAAAAAAATAATAATTTTCCTAAAATTATAATTTATCCGACACCCTAAATGGATTTTTGAGTCACCAAATTAGCTATATTTTGGCATTAGAAAATTTCTCTCTAATTTAGAATATACATATATCAAAAGCCCTACAATAGGTACATTATTACCAAAAACAAGTTTTTAGCCAAGGACATTAGATAAACAATATATAAATGCCAATTTCATGTAACAGAAGAAAGAAATTCATTAAAAATTTAAAACTCTATCTCAGATTTACTACACACATTTTGTTTACAACCAATGACAGGCTTGTACCCTTTTTAATCAATGAAAAGAAAACACATTTCATTCATGCACTAATACAGGAAATATAACAAAAAGAAAGACAAAATGCTCATAAATGTATTGTAGAGGCTATAAATAATAGACTTAATATATTATTAAAATATTTTTTTTTTTTAATTTAGTGAAATTGAGTTGGTGAAATAGACAAATTACAGCATTTGTTGGATGATTTCCTATTTAAATGGAAACTTTTCAGTGAAAACCTAAAGTTTTACAAAATTAAAATTGTTGAAAGCAAGAATATAATTATTACAAAAAATGTAGCAAATTAAAAAGTATATAATTTTTAAAAAATAAATTATAGAAGAAAACTCATGTCCAATTGCCCATACTTTTGATAAAACATCTCTATCCTAACTTTTAACCAACCCTTCTCTCATAAAGTAATTAATGAATTTTTTTCTGATTAAATAGTTTATTTTTCATTCATTAAAAACAGTCTTCTTTTATTTTCGATGAGAAAAGTAATGGTGCTACTCAAACTTCAATGTTAGAGCAACAATAAAGTCTTTATTTGTTGTTGTTCAGTGACTTTGCTTCTTATAAACAGTAGATTAATTTCAACGGTAGATTTGTATAGCTTTTTTTTTTTTTCACATATCATATATACATATTAAAAGACATTATTTTTTTCCACAGCGAATTCCATTATTCATTTAAACTGTGTAGGTATATCACAAATGTACTCCCAGTAATTTCCAAAAAGTATTTCACTTACCTCCAAGAACATGTTCAGCCGATATTGTTTTTTTCTGGAGTTTGTTACAAATTTCATTGGCTTCTGTTGTTATATGATGGATAAATTCAGTACAGCAGTTGAGAATAAGTTCCCGAGCATCATTAGCAACACGAATATGAGGAAGTAATTCTTTTATCATTTTATTCATTGCTGCTCGAGGTATGGTCAGATCTTCTTCTGTTTCAGCCATTATTTTCTAAAGGAAAATATCAAGAGAGTATCGAAAACAAAATCTCAATGTTATGCTTTCGTTCAGTGTAAATAAAGAATTGATTTATTTGCTTCACTTCAGTTGATGTAAATCAGTTGTTCTTAAGTGATACAATATGCATAGATATTAGGTAGTGTATGGTCAATCATTTTATATAAAAGATTTGATTTTGCAAAATATCTCATTGGACTTCTAATCCGATGTATTAGATTGAATCCATTTAACCATAGAAATTTATTCATGGAAAATTCAATGAAATGAAATTTTATGTGTTAAAAGGCGTTTTAAAAGAATGGTAGAAATATTTTTAAATTAAGAAACTCATTTATTTTTAAATAATTTTCATTTTTCTATTTGTGAAGGGAAAAATATCTTTAATTAAAATTAAAAATTTGATAATAATAACTAGTTTTATCAAATAGCTAATTTCCACATTAAAATATATTTTTAAATGGTATAAAATGCAGAATCCTCCTATTCATTTGTATTCGTAAATTAAAATACAATACTTTTAATACATTTTACTTGAATAGTAATTGTATTTTACATGAAGTTATTAAAGGGAGGAATACATCGAAAAGCACGATCCAAACTTTAGGGGAAAAGAGGAGATTTCGTTTAGATTCAAGTTGTCTGACGTCACAGCATCTTTTCATTGGTTATTTGGATTTGAGTTAACCGCAGAAGTGTAAAAAGTCATTGATCTTCAGAAAGATAAACAAATCAGTACCACAGGTTTCGGGTTCGAGTCGGCGGTGCCATGGATGTCTGTAGTGGTTCGGAATCCACTTTAAACCGTAGGTCCCGGTCTAACACGATCGTAGAGCGTTGTGGAGAGTGACATATTAAAAATAAGGAAAAACAACTGTTCATATATATAGTGATTGGGGGATTATAGTCTTTGTTGCTTCACATCCCCATATAAGTAAACAATATACTTTATTTCATATATGCACTATAATATAACAAAGCTTGAATTGAAGAATATATTCTTACAATATTTCTGTACTTTCATTCACTGGAACTGTTGTCAATAATCTGTTCACTTTCAAAATTTTTATAATTTCTTATCTTAGATCATGTAATTATATAGATAATACCATTTTATTCTATAAGAGTCTTGTACATTGTTAAAGCCAGATTTAAGAAATTTTTTTTCAATTTTATTTTATAATCTTTAAAAAATAAATAATTATTTTTATCTGCATTATAATCTATTTTAAATGTGAGGTATTTTTATAGCATTATCTATATATCACATGTAAAAATGTTACAACAAATACTCAATTTGTAATGAAATTATTATACAATTTTAAATTAATCTTAAAATGTAAAATATTATAAATTATATTTCTTCAATAATCTGATGTACCATTAATATTTTGTCTATTGTTAAGTAATTATTATATATAGTTTATTAGTGTATAATATAATATATATATGCATGTTAATATGTATATATATATTAACGATACAAAGATTATGATTTCAGTGTAGCAAGATTTATTAATTGTGAAATAAATAGAAAAAATTAATTTCTTTGAATTGAGAAATAATTAAAAATTAATAATTTACTTATCAAATATTAAATTAAAATTCATGATAAAACAAATTATAGATCTTATATGATCACTAATACTTTAAATATTTCTTAATGTCATGCAAAGTATCAAATTCAAAGTAAAATTACTTCAATTCCATTAATATGGCCATGCTAAAAAAAAATTTAATTTAACAAATGCATTGAAGTCAAATTATATTATCTTATTTTTTTTAAAGTATGGAGTAAGATTATAGTAACTAAAAAAAGCATATACAAAATATTTTATTTAGTATGAAAAATAAATTTGGATACTAAGAAAATTCAGGAATATAGTGTCTATTTTCAATGTTTGCTTTTTTTCTTTGGTATATGCACATTTAAAATATAATTTGAAAAATGAGTTAATGAATCTTATATTAAGTAACTCCCTTTATCATTTTATAACTTCATGTTTATACATATATTAATATTAAATTAATTATTATTATTTATTTTATCTATTAATTATTATTATTTATTTTTAATATTTCTTTTGCCTCCCGAAATAGAAGAAAATCAAATTAACTGAGACTTATTCAAATAAGTTACTAATTACATTTAATACACTAGAAAGTTAAAATGTCCATTGCTTTATTATCTATTCTATACTTTGTTTAAAATTTGAATATATATATATATATATATATATATAATAACGAGTTATTTTAGAAACATATACAAAATGTTAATATGATCAATAAAAAACTGCTAAAAATAAGTTTTATATTGATAATGATAATCAATATATTACAAAATTCTCATACTGAATATGATGATTGTAAAACTACTTATTTTCAAATGATATTTTAGTAAATTAATTTAAAAATAGTTTAATTTATCTTCAGCTAATTTTACTTATTATTTATATATTCTGTTATAAATGCATATAAATTAATGTAGAATATATAGATAGTGTTTATAAATTAATTTTATTGTATTTCATATTTCATTTAATAATTTATTTCTAAAATATGTGGTAGTTAATGTTTTAATTTGCAAAAAATCTAGGATTATTTAGAGAAATCTTAAGATTTATTTCTCTATCATAATGGTGTTGTTTTTTTTATTCTTCTTTGAATGATTTTAATTTTGTTTATTCTTACATATAAATTTTCCTTCTTTTTTTTTTTTTTTTTTTTTTTTATTTATGAAATGTGAAATAAATTTATATTTTCTTAAGAAATATATTTATAAATAACATTAATCCATTAATATTTTTTATAAATAAATAAAAATTTCATAACTTACTGATTAAACATTTTTCATTATAGTATTAGATCACAATTTGTAAATATAAGAAATATAAAATGTTTGTAATGATAAGAAGTCAATAAAAAACAGATTAAATGATTTCATAAATTTTGTATGTAAACATTACAAAATTTTTTTTCAATTTTCAAAACACATGACTTGGGTGAATACAATTTAGTTTACAAAAAATAGCATATGATTACAGAATAGAGCTAGTTTATAAAAAAATTAATTTACTAATTACCAAAACATTTTAATTTGTATCATGCCACAATAAGATTCTTTCCATTAAATCTACATTAATATATTTCTTTGAAAAGAACTGCTTTAAAAGCTGTCACTCTAATATAGATTATTGCACTTTGTATCACTTGATTCAGTCTTTTTTACAATAAATATCTAAAACCAATATTTGATTCATTTAAGATCATACAATATTATGTTCTACAAAAGATATTCAATAGGCTTCTGCATAATTTTTAACTAATAGCATTCAATTTCATTTTTATGCTAGTATTGCAAATTCAAATTATACAGTATTACATCCAATTTTATTTTTAATTATTGTATTGATGGTAAAATCATATTAAATATTGTAAAGTCATTATATTATTATAAAATCATTATATTATCTATATAATTGTATTAAATTGTTGTTAATAAATTATCAACAACATACTACCCACATTAATAAAAATAGAAATCACTTTTAAAATGTGCTTTTTTTTAAGACTTTTTTTTTTTCATTGTTATGAATACTTTTTGTTATAAAAAAAAAAAAAACCACCAGATTTCCATATCCATTCTTTACAAAGTGCAATCTTGAATAACAATCTATACAATTATTTTTCTTCATATTGCTTAATTTGTTATGGGTTTGTAATTTCATAGTAAAAATGTTATTTTTCTTGAGGCCGTTTTATTATTAAAAAATTTGTTATTAATTTATTGCAGTAATGAACGACTTCTTAAACATGATGTTTCCTGATAGTGATCCCAGTTGTAACTCAATTTCAACACTTATTTTTATGGACTTGGAATCTACAGGATTACCATCATTTGTAGGAAAAAGCAATGTTCATATTACTGAATTGTCAATGATTGCAGTAGATAGAACAGATTTGAAACAGATAGCTCATTTAGAGTCCTATCCTAAACAAACTAAGTTTATGTATTCGTCCACTCCATCTGTTATTTCTGTAACAGCAATGACAATAAACAGGTATGATTTCTAAAATTTACAAGCCTTTATTAATATATTATTATTTAAGTTTTATTGCTTAAAGGATTGATTTTGTGATTCAAGTTTTAGCTAACAAATTGTATTTCTGAACTGTACTGTCTGAATTATACGTGTTAGTGACAATATAAGACAAGTACTTATGCTTTTCATATATGTAGAATATGTTTGGAAAGCAAAAGTTGCTCAATTTAATTAAATTATAATTAAGAAATGAAATGTTAAGTATTTTTTAGCATTCTTTCTATATTTCATTTCAAATGCAATGCATGAAAATGTTTTTCTTATATTTAAATAACAATATTTCTTATTATTATAAAATAAGGAATACAAAGAGTATAATTTACTTTAGTAAAATTTATATGCAAAAGTACTTAGAGTAAAATTTATATGCAAATATGCTGCTCTCAAACAAATCTGCTATTGGTCATATAGCTTCAAAAGATAAAATAGAAGGACACATAATATAAAGTTATAATTCATCTTAAAAGTTTTATTAGAATAACCAATAGAAGGTCTTTTCTGTCACCTTATAGTTTAATTTTTTGTATCATAAATCACCTCAAAATTGATTGAAGGAACTTTTAAGTAATTAAAAATAAGAAAGTATGAAAGAAAGGTAATAACAGCCTCAGATGTGAGCAGAGTCTTAATAAGAAAAATATATTTGAAGTATTTCATATAATATTTATTTAAATATCTTGAACACACTTCAGTTTGTGTCTATATTCATTTTCTTATCAAGATTCAGATTTATTTATTATGGCAAGACAGAAAATAAATATATTTCCAAGAAAAGTATATTTGTAGTTAGTGTTAATTAGTGCTTTTCTAAACAAAACAAACAGAAGACTTCAGATAAACAGTACAGAAAAATGAAATAACCTACATAAGATTACCTCAAAGGCACGTTTAAAATTAATTATTCAATATAAAAGTCTCACTGAATATTTTCTATTTTATTCCTCTGTGTATATGTGATAAGATGTTCAAATTTTCTGTAATTCAAACTAGAACATATAAAAAAAAATGTTTATGTGTTAAAATAATTTTTCGAAATCACCAAAATGTTTCACTTGAGTAGTAATGCTTCTAACAAACTACCTAGATAATGAAACTTCAATATGAAAAGGTATTGATCTAGGGTTGTACGATGATATTTTTCTTGATGCCTCATGGAAATTTTATTAAGATTTCAGTATCAATAAATTATTTTGATTTTAATAATTTTATTTTTTCTTTCCAGGACTGTACAACGATAAACTTGAGAAACAAGAAAAATTTGATGAATCAATTCAAAAAATTATTTGAATATTTTTCCGGCGGCTAAGACGACCCCTTTGTTTATTAGCACATAATGGCAAGAAATTTGATTTTCCACTACTTCAAGCCGAGTTGAGGCACATAAACTATGCTTTAGATCCAGAAATACGATGTGCTGATACTTTGGAAGCTTTTCATTCAATAGTTTCAAGTACAAACAAAATCCCTATGAATTCTCCATGTCTTTCAGATAATAAAAGAAAAGAAATTGATTCTAATATAAAACAGGATATTCGTAAAAGTGAGAAGCGAGCTGTATCTGATGATGAAACAGATAAACTATTATCAGATGATATGGAACTTTTCACTGCTATTGAAGATCCATATATAGTAGATATGTCAGATGTTCCCCTTCAAATAAATTCCTTTCTTGATAAAGAATTCACAACACCCAAATCAAAAGTAAATAATTGTTCAGAAGCTGAAAAGCCTCATAAAAATTAAATTAGATACAAGGTTAACAACAAATCAGTACAAAGTTACTACACCTACAAAATCAAATCGCACAATAGCAAGAAGACAACTATTTACGAATGATACATCACCAAAAAATAATAGTTTAGAATCAAATAAGGTAAATACTAATCCAACTCAGTTTACATTAGAAAAACTATATTGCCATTATTTTGGTGAACCACCACCCAATAGTCATTATGCAGAAGCAGACTGTATTGCTTTTTAAGCAAAGTATGCCAAAAAATAAGTGATAACTTTTTAAAATGGATAGATGAACATAGTGCATCTTTCAGTGAAGTTTCAACAATGTGGTAACAATTAATTTAACTGTCTATGATATTTTTACTATATTATTAAACTAAAGGATTAGATTCATACAATACTGTGCTAAACAATTGTTGCAGAAAATTTGCTATGTGCCTTCAAAATATTAACTTCTTCTTAAAAATCGAACAGAAGAAAATATAACACGTTGCTGTCAAGATTTTTGAAGGATGTACATGCTTTCAAGGTAATAAACAATGTGATGACATTTAAAAATTCATAGAGTGAAAAACTAAGGACATTACAACAGAATTATCATTCATATTTTGACAGAAACAATGAACTTAATATTCAGTTTATGACAAAACATTTGCAATAATCTTGTAAGAAAACAATTCTAATGCCATATTGGTGTTTTGCAGAACAGTTAGCAAATAAAAAAAAGCTTGCAAAATATAAATCAAAATTCTAACTATAAGAATACAACTTGAGTATTCAATTTATAGCAAAACATTTTGTAATAAGAAAAAAATTGTAACAAAACAACAATTTTAATGCCATATGAGCAATGAATTTGGGTACTCAGTTTATGATAAAACATTTTGCAAAAATCTTATAAGAAAACAATTTTGATGCTATATTGGTGTTTGCAATCAGGACAGTGAGCAAATGAAACCTTGCAAAATGCAAATCAAGATTTGAACCATAAGAATATGACTTTAGTACACAGTTTATAACAAGACATTTTATAATAAGAAAAATTTTTTACAAAAACAATTTTAATGCCATATGAACAATGAACTTGGGTACTCGGTTTATGACAAAATAATTTGCAATAATCTTATAAGAAGACGGCAATTTAAAAGCCATATTGATACTTTGCAATCAGAGCAGTGAGCAAATGAAACCTTGCAAAATGCAAATCAAGTTTCTAACTATATGATTATTAAAGAATATAATGACCCACAAGAAATGTGTCAAAAAGCATTTAATCATTGCTTCAAAATAATTCGCTAACATATCAACAAATACTGTCTGGAAGTATTTAACAGCCCTCTCCCTAGGGGAAAAAGAAAAAAAACAAAAAGTAACTGTGTTCCAGAAGTAGGAAAAATGTACTGACCATGCTTTTATATATGTTTGTTGTTGCATTTGTTTGTCCTTCCTCTTCATACTACTTATATTTAAATCAAATCAACATTTATAATTATAATTTTTTTAATGTTTTTAAAAAAAATAAAAATATTGTTTTAAATACTTTTTGTACTATTTTAATAATAAAAATGCTTGACTTAGGATAATATTTTATTTTTTGAAAAATCCATACCAATCACAGATATACTCCTCTTTTAACATAATATTAATTATAGAATGTTCTGTTCATTAATATGGGACATTATAATATTAGTTTTTTGTTACACAGACAGATTTTCAGACCTAAATCGACAGAGCATGCCTGAAATGCTCTAGAGAGGGCAATTCTAACTCCTCTTTCTCTAACCATCTATGTCCTGAAAAGAATGCTATTGGAAAAATGGGGTTGACTGCCACAGGTACTCATAAAGTGCCCATTTTTTAATATGAATTCAAATTGCGAGAAATGTATAATTATAATGAAAAGGAGACATGTTATTGCAAGTTATGTTTAGTCAACGAAAGTACTTATGTTATCATGGCGTCGAGAAGGAGACTACAGGCGATTATTACTTTCTTTACTTTTTTGAGTTAGTTGGCTTACTGTGGTATGATATAAATACTGTAGCAAAATCAATAAGAATGTACAAAATAAATGAATATGTGTTAACAAAGAAAAGTGGTACATTCTAAAACAAATTAAAAAATTTTGCACACATTATAAGTCATAAAAAGGGTTAAAAATAAACTTTTGAGAAGATTTAGTTATTCTTGATCTAAAATGGATGTAATAAAATTTTACACAGGATGTAAAAGTTGTGCATTTTTCTCAGTATGACTAATTACATGGCAAAATTATCTAAAGTATTACAATCATTATGAGATTTGTGTAAAAAAGATGTTTAATGGATCTGGGATTATCATCAAGCATAATTTGATGAAATGAAAATTTTTTCCAGTTTTGTAGTATTATGTTAGTATGGCAGTTAATTTGTCAATTGATGTCAGGAAACAATCTACCTGTATAATATTACTGCATGAGAGACGTTTTGTGGGTTTACTATTAAAGCTTTGGACAAGATATACCATTCCAAAATCAAGAAAGAAATATTTTCCATTAAGTTTATCAGTTCCACCAATCAATGTAGAGTGCAAGTGCCTGAATATAGAAGCAGATCACGGATCTCTGACTTCAATATCAAGGAAATAATGGCATTATATTCTTCCTCATCTCAAGAGAATTATGTTTAATTTGATACTGTACTTCCAGTGATTAGTTGGTTGGTGAGTTTTCATGGCTCAAATTTCCATATCAAAAATATTTTAAATTATTTGCAGCATGTTAATGTCTTTAAAGAATAATATATTCTCATGTTAATTATCTTCCAGGATGTCAATTAATAAAGGATTAGTAGCGTTACATCTAAGTTGCCTCAGTCGTTTAAAACAAGTACATTCTGATAAAAAGTGTTTATTAGATAAAACATTTTCGCATTTTGAGTAGCGAAGTGGCTGTTCTTCGTGAAGCAGATGTTTATGGGTATAATATACAAGTCTGATTCGAAATCTTATCTATTTAACATGTAAGCCTCAGTTAAAATTTGAATCTGGCAAGCCTGTGATAATCGGTTTTATAAAATAAAGTTTATTATTCATTTTCTGCCAAGAAGAGTCGATTTCAGTCTTTATATTTATTTGCGTCGTCAAGTGGTTCAAAATTAACTTGTACGGAAGATTTTTTTGCTATTTCATTACCGGCATGTCCTGGTATCCAACAGAATCTTACATTATAGCCTTTATCTACTAATTTAAGGTGGATTTTAATGATCTCAATATTATTAAGTGTTTTTTTTTTTTTTTTTATTAAAATTTTGCAGGGCATGTATGCAATTTCTGCAGTCACTATACACTGGCCTCCAAAAGTTAAGGAGCAACATGTTTTTCGAAGTTCACCATAAAAAAAATGACAGTAACAATAAAATTATAGTTTACATAAATGATAAAAACGAACTTTATGCAAAAACGATTGCTACCACTTTTTTATAGAAAAGAACAGGTACATATGAGTGAGAGAAAAATTTGCAAATATCAAGCTTTCGTAATTACGCGTGTAGCTTTTGTTGATTGACAACTTTTGTTAGCAGATTCGTTGACAATAGGTAGTGGGGTCCCGCAATGTCTGAGAGAAGCCGTTTGCCCGATTCGTTAAGGTGGCGCGTCGGTCGGATGGATGGAAATCGGGTTGCCCCAGGCTGATACTGCTAGGCGTCTTAATGTGTCTCGCAGTGTGGTCCACCGTATCTGGAATCAATATAAAACCGAAGCTTCTGTATCCAGAAGACATGTTCCACGTCGACCATGAGCTACAACACCTGCAGAAGCTTATATAGCTCTTTTGGCAAGAAGGAGAAGAAGCATTTCTGTACCGCAACTTGTTGCAGACCACTCTGTAGCATCAGGGAGAAAAATATCCTCTAGTACGGTGCGTCGGCGTCTTCACAATTCAGGTCTCTATGCAAGGCGATCAGTTGTGTGTGTCCTCTCAACGGACGACAGAGGAAGGCCCGCTTATCTTGGGCAAGAGAACACGTTTCTTGGACCAGACAGCGATGGACTCCTATACTTTTTTTACAGACGAGTCCAGATTCACACTGGAGGGAACAAAGCATCAGATACCATCAATCCAACACTGTTGAAAGACACAGTTACCGAAGTGGTGGAATAATGGTTTGGGCAGGGATCTCACTCGGTGGTCACACCGACCTCCTTGTGTTCCAGGGAGGAATTGTGACTGGTTTGAGATATCGGGATGAGATTCTTGATTCATAGGTACTTCCATATGCCAGTGAAATTAGAATTTTTTCATTCTGATGGATGATAAAGCACAACCTCACCGAGCTGTAGTTGTTGAGGAATATCACGAGGGTCTTGGTTTGGGAGCGAATGGAATGGCCAGCTCGATCTCCATACCTGAATCTGATAGAGCATTTTTTGAGATTATCTTGGAAGACAAGTTGCTGCTTTAAGTCCTCCTCCAAGGTCTTTAGAAGAGCTGGAACAAAGCTTATTCCGTGTCTTGGCCTTCACTTCCCATTTCGGTAACCGATAAGTTAATTGACGGCATGGAAAGTCGATGCCGCCAATGCATTCAAGCTACGGGTGGGCAGATTCCTTATTAAAACTCATTTTAGTTATGTTTCTATGACATTTTACCACATAAAACTGTGATTGTTTTCCAATAATGGACTTTTCCATCGAGATTGCTTTTTTTTTTTTTTTTGTTGTAAAACATTTTTTGCGTTTTTCTTTATGTAAATTTCTATGTTGCAGTCAATATATAACTGTTTTTTGTGCACATGTCATCCAAATTTGGTGTTTCTACATTCATTCATTTGCAAATTAGGCACAAAAAAAACCGGTTGTTCCTTAACTTTTGAAGGCCAGTGTATAATATAAAATGTCTATAAAAAAAAAACTCCATTTTGTTAAAGCTAAAAGGATATTATAACTCTCTGCTGTAATAATGTTGGTGGAGTTTTTTTTTTTTTTTGAGAAAACTTTGTCCTTAAAAACAGCGGCAGTTCTTACATGTGCCCTTTTCTTTGAGCCATTCGTGAAAATAGTAGCGTAGAACTTTTATTTATGCTGCAAAAATAAAGATCTAAATACAATATTGATTATAGAATATTTATCCCAATCAATAATATCTGTTAAAACATGAATTTTTGCTTGTCTCCAAGGAAGGAACATTTTTGCAAATTGGTAAATATTCAAATTATCAGCATTCAAAGATCCAAGTACTTGCCTCATTCTCAAATCAAATGATAGAACGAACGATAGTTTTAATGAATAATGGCTTTTAAATTTGGGATAAATTATTTAGGGATATAGAGGGATGAGCTGAGTTCGATTTAATTCTGAAAAAAATATCGTAGTCTTTTGTTTTCGCCTGAGATCTAAACTTGCTTCTCTTGCCATTGTATACAAGCTACTAACTAGTGATGTATGGAATGCGCCTAATGACAAGCGCAGCCTCATAATGAACTGTCTAGACTTGGTAATGTTGATTTTAAGGTGGACTCGTAAGCAGCAAACCCGAAGTCTAGTTTGGATCGAACAATGGCTTTTATATTTTAAAGTTGTTCCAATTTTGATCTCCATGTGGTACTCAATAAGAATTTTAAGACATTCAATGCTCTGGTATATCTTCGTTTCAGATGGTTAATATAGGCTTTGAAAGTAAGCATGGAGTCAAATTGTATACCTAAAAATTTCATTAGTATTGGATTTCCATTTAATAAAATAATTGGCTCTCGAAAAAGTCCACGTCTTTTAAAATTTACATGAGATAGATTTTTAGGTGAAATTGCAAAACCTTTTTTTTTTCGTTCCAGTCTGTAATGTTTTATATTGCTAATTGCAACTGCTGTTCATTAAACTTTAAATCGGGATTGTTACAAAAATTTGGAAAACATCTATGTACAGAGTTACGTACTGTAGGTGGTAATTGATTTATAACATCAAGAATTTTTATTATGAAGAGTATCACACTGTGGATACCTTCTTGGTAAAAGTCGTCAGAAAAGATATTATTGATGCGAATATTAAATATTCGGTCTCTAAGAAATTTTTATACAGATGGCCCTTAAGTCTTTTAAACCTCCAAAACAAAGGTCCAGTAAAATTCCATGGCGCCAGATCCAGTCATAGGCTTTCTCCATGTTGAAAAAGATGGCCATTTCAAATATTAATGCATCTATGGTGCAACGTTCAAACCTGAATCCACTTTGAACGGCGATAAGTTTTTTTTTTTTTTCATTTTCAAGATTATATATTAATTTGGTATTTATCATCCGTTCCATCAACTTGCATAGACAATTAGAGCAATTGATCTATAGTTAAGATATGTGGAATTTGCCTCTGTTTTGGAATCGCTATTACATAGCTTCCTATATGAAATGAGAAAGGCATGTTTCGTCCAGATCATATTAAACAGGTTTAATAAACATTTTAGTGACTTCTTACTGAGATTTTTCAGCACGTCAGAATGAATTTCGTCAGGTCCAGGAGTCGATTAATTAGATTAAGAGCGTTTTTAATTCTTCAACCTACAAATCTTGATTGTAGCTAAAAACAGATGCTGCATTAAAATTAAGTGGTTCAGTTTGTGTTCCTTAGTTCTTTTATGCTGAATAAAGGTGGTAGAATTCGATTTTTGTGAGATACATCAGCAAATGATTCCCTAAGGATTTGCAATTGCCTTCACATCGCTTATGATATGATTATTTATAATTAATGAGAATATTGATGAGGAATTATAATTACCGGAAATCTTTATTTTAGCTCAAATAACTTTTGTAGACACTTTTCCTTGTATAGAGCTGATATAGTTTTTCCAATGATTGTCTTCTAGTTTTGCGAAATTCAGCCCTTCCATGCTTAAATCAAATTAAGTTTTCATTTGTAGGACAGCTTCTAAATATGTTCCATGATCTTTTGAATGCGTTACGTGACTTACCACATACTTCGTTCAACCATGGTCTGGATTGATCAATTTGGAGAATTTTCCTGTGGTTTTTGGAATTGATGATTTGACGGCTTTTAAAATTGTCGATGATACATTTTCCACATTCTTATTTTTACTACAAGATAAGACCATTTCTAGTGTTATTAGAGCAATTTCTCTAAAGACTCCAATTTGTTTTGGACACAATATATTTCACAGGAAGTATACAATTTGGAAGATCAAATGAGCGGAAAGTGATCAGTTAAGCAAATCATCATGCAATTTGAAGCTTAAAAATGACAGCAGAGATGAAGTGAATAAAGCCAAATCAAAATGATGATGATGGTATGTTTTTGGAGTAAAACAAAAATGTGTTGGATTAGTGCCATTCAGGAGACACAAATCATAGTCATTGATAAAATTTTCAATCGGTGATCCTCTATTGTTAATTGTCACTGTCCCAAAAGAGATTGTATTCATAAGATCTCCTAATAATAAAAATGTAAAAGGTAATTGCAAAATCAAATCCTCTAAAAAAGAACATCATCATTTGGAGGCAGATAAATTGAACAGATTGTATGAGATTTTAATTTAATTTTAATGGCCAACGTTTGAATTGTGTTTCGAGCTACAGGCAAAGATTGAATGTTTTTCATAGCCAATAGAGCAACACTACTTGAAGCTCGAATTCCGCTGGTGGAATAGAAGCAATGTCATAATTTTTAAAGTGTGATTGGTAATAAATACGTTTCCTGTAACAAATAAATGATATTGAAAACACTTATTAGTGTTTTAATATCATCTTGGTGAAGAAAGTAACCATGACAGTTCCAATTAAAAATATTACTACCATTATCTAATGTTTTTTTAAATTATTGAATTCTCTTTTACATCAACTTTTGTGATCATTTATGGGATTTATCTCCATTTCATCCATAATTTGTTAGGTAATTAATTTGTTTTTATTTACTTATTATTATTTTTTTTTTTTTTCGAATAGTTCTTCTCTGTCACCAGATCTTTTGTCTAGGTTTGAATTTTGTATTATCTTTCGATGTGCGAGGCATATTCAAAGTAAGATCAGGTTTGTTCTTGTGAACTGAAATCGACGTATAATACTTATTGATTTCAGATCGGACCTCAAAGTCAGTTTCAGTTATTAGTAATTTAAAAGTTTTTTGCAGAACAGACGAATATAATGATTGAGGTTTTGGTGTACGGGCATTCACAATTTTTCTAGCTTTGTGGGTAGAATTTCGCTATTTATTTTAATGGTAATTCGTTTTACTTGAATAACATTTTGGGTCTTAAGAACTTCTTTGATGTATTCTTCAGTATCATTGATAAAGTCTGCTTCGGAAATAACTCATCTGCTACTGTTTAAACTCCGATGGGAAATTATGCTTATATTAATATCTCCAACTTTTATAATTTTAATATTTCTCGCTTATTCTTCTATAAGTATTTCATCACTGGCTATTCTTTTGATTTTTTACCTCCAACCATTCCCAAGATGGTTTTTATGAAGGAATATAGCTGAAATATTTTTCAAATCTTTCTTCATTTTTCATGATAAAAAAAAAAAATCTTTGTTTATCTAGCTTTTGTTATCTATTTTAATTTATAAATAGAAGATCCATAAGGTAGAGAAGTGCCTAGGTTCTTTTGGTATTTAATGTTGCTATGGGCGCTTCGGCATGATGAAGGGGAATAAACGATATAACTGTGACTGGACGAGCAAGCAAGAAAATGTAATTCGTGGCCAAGCAGAACGTCGGTTCGTTGATGATTAGGAAGTTCGGGATATCATATACGATGTCAAAGCATTTATGGTATCTTGGTCTCTGCTGGCACTCTTACATCGCCCCTGCACATTCCAGGGAAATAAAAAATTATTAACTGTTTATGGGTAGTATGTTTGGGGATAAAACACAAAAAGCCAATTTTAAGCTTAGCTATGGCAGAAAAAGGGAACTTATAAGATGCTGGCTATGCTTTAGCAGCTGAGCATAACGGAATAACCTTCACTCCTAGGGATGACCCTATCAGAGCTAGCTTGCAGACGTACTTCGTCAAGAGCCACTTCCTGCCACGATGAGGCAGCATAGCAGGACTTACGGGAGGCCACAGATTATAAGAAAAGTACAGAAATATGTGACAAATACACAGAGTCAAAACAGTCCAAATCTGATGAAATCCCATAGAAGTCAATATTATTTCAATCACACCTTTGAGAATCAAAGAATGCGTTGAAGCTGGTAATAGTCATAATGAAATATCACAATTGATGCAGCTTATTGTGCAGGGATGGCAGATAGTATCGGTCAAGTTTCAGACTGCGTACAGAGTCTGAAACTTAGAAATAGAGGTACTGGATATAGAAAGAGATGAATTTGATGTATATAACATAATGATGTTCCGTACAAAGGGATAGTGCAATAATATCACCGTCTTATTTGAGAGTCAACTTTGAAACGCATTCATCAAAGACATATAGGAATACAGCATTCACTTAGTAGAAAAAAAAAGAGCTTATTAATCAGAAATGAACGAGGATATAATAAATTGTGCATAGCAGTGCAAAAGCGTATCAATAATACCAAAGAGATAATATCGAAGATCCTGTTTAATATTAAACAAGATTCATGACAGAATCTGGTCCATCGACATATGTTACTGGGGGAAAAAAGATAATCTTGCGAATGTAGATAGTTTCTCGGGCTTCGATTTCTGTATTCTTGAAAATCTCTCATTACGCACAAAAACTCCTCTCAGAAACACTTGTTCTGATTCAGGAACTAAGCTAATTTCTCGACAATTTTACCAGTTTGCAGAACAGACTTTCATATACAGACTAAAAACATGAGATCCAATAGTTTAATTGAAAGACATGTTAAAAAATTGAAAACTTGCTATTCAATAAATATATGATTCATATATTTATTTTCTACTTACAATAAGAACATACGTAGTGGAAGTTTAGGTTTTCCTAGCGCACAGGCTTTTGGGATGAAGATATATATATAAATATATATTGAAATTTTATCACAGAGTGCCAAGTCATTGGAGCCAAATTATCAAAAATATAACTCGAAATCTTACAGCTGTGAGACAAGTTCAATAGATCGAGCCCACTGATTTTTTATTAGCCAGAGCACGGTTCAAGGAGAGGTACATAAACAAGAATATGTATAAAAGTCATCGCTCCAGTTATACGATCTAAATCATTCTTAATTATAACATCTGGAGTATACCTATAACTATATACTTTAAGTTTTATTAACTGAAACTGTTTTAGTTTGAATTTTTTTTTTGTTCTATGTTATATCCCGTTCTACATACATTAAGACTATGTATGTTACAATGGGATTATATCTCATTTTAAATAATTTGTGTTAATAGTATTACATTGCCACATAGAATATTTTGTAATTTCTCGCCACTATTTTATTCTCGGATAAAGTCAGCTTTACATGAGAAGACGTTGTCACATACAATGCACACGTGGCCAATTGAAATTCTCGCATAAATGTCATGTTGAGATCTAAATAATGGTTCAATGTTAACATCTGGGAATCTTCCAAAATTAGTCTGTTGCATTCATATATTCTACCTAAACACTCCAACACTTGAATGTACCTTGTTTTCCCATAGAACATCCTAACGAATCTGCTGCTTATGATGCAGCAGAACATGAATTTCATGCATATTTTCATTGCAGTGCATAACCACTACAGTTGAAAATGTTTCATTTATATCCAGAACACTTAAACTGTAATATACTTCTCTGCCTACGAATTATCCCCCTCACTGCCACGCCTTGACTTGCCTGATCTAAGCATGGGTTCTTTTTAAATTTTTCTTTCAGAACATTAATTGTTATTTGTTAAAATAAATATTTAGAAAAGGCTGTATTGTAATCAATCATGCTGTGCCTTTAATAATGTTCCTTTTGTAAGTTTTAAAAATAAATGTCTTTTTGTGCATATTGTTCCTTTTGTAAGTTTCACTCAACATCATACTCCATTTAATCAAGAATATCAATGTTGATTACATAAGTAAATACCAAACTGGAGAAACAAGTGAATATAGCTCTTGGTCTTGAATCAGGCATTGGTAATATTGTTCTTTTGAACATGATGCAGCAATAAAATCTATAAAATTGGTTTGATCTTAAGTTTCTCCTCAATTATATTCCTTGAAGAGCTTGCTTAGAAACAATTTTTAGTTTGAATTTTAAATGAGATTTATTTTACCATTTAAAATCAATATGAAGTATGATTCTCAAATTTATTTCAGTGTGCCAACCACTAATTTAGCAAAACTAGAGATAGTACAATCAGAAGTGCTGCTTTGCATCATCAATGATATGAGTTAAGGCTGACTCACAGACTTTATTTTATTTCAATGTGATATCCAGCCCTTAAAAACTGAGAAGAAACATGATATTCTAAAGTACTTTAACAAGCTTTATGGTTGGGGTGATTATAATTGCACATCCGCTTATCTTAGTAATTGAACAAACCAACAGAAATTAAAGAGATAGCCTTTTCTTTCAAATTCACTTGATGAACCTCTTGAATCAGGACATTGAGAGGCATTCCTTAAGGTAAATTTAACCCCTTTGAAGGTTTACCTGGAGTCCATTTTCAACCTGAACTCAGGAACCATACTAACAAAAAATCAAGACATGCCTGATTATCTACGACAACTTGCTCTTGAGGTCATTAATCAAATTCCGGCAACAGCTATTCAAATTCATACTGATGGCAGTAAAAACGAACATAACTCTTGTGGTAATGGCATTTTCTGTAACATCTGCAGATATCTGGAACTTATCAGATATTCATAGTGCCATCCAGCACTCAGGTAACTGGACTAAAATTGTCGATAAAACAGCTATTTCAATTCTAAACACTATTAAACAGCTTTTCCAACAGCACAAAATCTACTTTCAACAGATCCCATCTCACATCGGACTATAGCAATGAAATTGCTGATCTTTTGGGCAAGGAAGGCACCTCTGAAGTACCAATTTCAAATGACTCCTTGACCTTCTCTGAAATCTGCTCCAAGACAAAAACTTCAAACCAGCAGCTATGGAAAACTCTTCCGATTCACCCTTGATATAATAGACAGGCTTCAGATGCTTACCATCAAAGCTAATAGAAATCTCCAGAGCAGCAATAGTAGGCTTGCAAGAGGACACATTGAGTGCCCTCTTTTGGTAATGGGATTTAAAAGAAAAACATTTCCGACAAAACCAACTGTAACTCAAAGCAGGAGTCTCCTGAATACTTGTTAGAGGAAATATGCAGTCTTGACAAGAGTGACGCAAACATTAGTCCTGATCTTGTTTATGATTTTTGAAGATTTTGGGCTTGTGGACTTGATGTGGCCTGTGGCTAGAACATGTGGAATAAGACAACAACAAACTGATTAAACTTCTCTTAAAAGCATGCAAATCAGGTTTTGTAACAATTTTCAAAAATCATTACTTAGTCTTTTTGTTTAAAAACAAATATCATATTTCAATATATAATATGCATTATTCTCATCATATATTTTTCTGTTTTTTGAATAAAAGCTAAATAATTTTTCTTTTTAAAAATGCATTTTGTATCATGCTACAATTATAAAATAAAAGATTAATCAACTGCTAATTGCAGATGTTCTTAGGATAAAATATTTCCCACATACATAAAAATTAAATACTGACAGATCAAAAATATCATTTGAGGCGTGCAGTTCAGGATGCAAATCTACCCCTCCACCTCCTCCTCCAGCAAATCTTTTAATCATGACAAATTCTATGAATTCATTCTTGAATTTTTCCAAAATTATTTAAATTTTTTACCTTCAAATGTTCCTAATTTCATCTACTTCAAATTTCCATGATGATTCAATGATGTTTATCTGATAAATCAATTTGTAGACCAGTTATGAATGTTTAAATTATTATTCTAAGAAATTTAAGATTTACTTAGATGATATTAAAATCTTCATTTACAAATACAACATTATGCTTTAAATCAAACAATGTTTTTTTTACTTCTTTTTTTTTTTTTTCAGTAAAATAACTATATAGAAAAAGTTCTGATTTTCTTACTACATATTGTAGCAGAATTCCAAATTTTGACTAGTTGTGTAACTCATGAATAAAAAAACATTAATATTATATTAGTCAACTATTTATAAATTGTCATAACCATCAAAAAATAAATCAGGAGATATATGTTCCTTGTTTTTTTGAATTTCTTCAGAAACTTTTCTTTCATTCTTTTTGTATAAAGGTAATTTGTTCATTAATTTCATTTCATTTTTTTCTCTTGATGCAGCTATAATGGTCTTTAGTTTTAAGAATAACCTAAATTAAAAAAAAAAAAAAAAAGAAACATAAATTAAAAATACTAATGTTTAAGATATTATTAAAACACATACAAATTACTTACACTTCTGACTACTAAAAATCTAAATATTTTAAATCAGGGAAAAAAAAAAAAAAAAAACTATTTTCTGTTTCAAGAAATGATTTTCTTATATAATAAAAATCAAAACATAAACAAAAGTATTTAAACTATACTTCAAGTAAAACTTTTTTAATTTAGTCATATTTTTAAAACAATTTTCTAAAATGAAATAAAAAGCAAAGAAGTCTACAACTTATTTCAAAAGGAAACAAATATCTATAAAAGATATACCTTTTATTCTCTTCAATTTTCTTTTCCATTTCTCATTACAAATGTTCACAATATAACATATATACTAAAAGAAATCAGAAAAATATATTTTTAAAACAAATTCAGAAATAAAGAAAACGTTTTGAATACAAATTTTCATTTGTACATATTTTAAAATAAATTTGACAATGTACATTAAATATTGTTATTTATAAATCTCTCTCTCATATATATATATATATTAATAAACAATATATTCATTCAATTCATTTTGAAAACCCATATATATATATATATATATTTGTGGGTTTCAAAATGAATTGAATGAACATTAATTTATTAAATAAAAGTTTAGGATTCAAAAGAATTCATCATCTAGGAAACCTCTAAACTCTAAAATAACAGATATTTCTAAAAAAGTTTGTATGTCTATGTCTAAGCTCGACCAAAAGTTTACATTCAAATTTCACCAAAATAACAGGGAAACTTCTAATGTAAAGCTTAAGATCAACTGAAAAAAAAAAAAGAAAAAAAAAAAGAAATTGAAATCAATGTTCATTCATAAATTAATCAAGCTGCGTTTCATGCTAAATTGGCAACTTTATGAGATGTTATATGCTTTTATGATTGAAATGATTTTTTATGCTAATTTCATATACAGGCTCAACATAAAACTTTTCATTTCTCAACTGCTGAATTGCAGTCTATCTAAACTTTGTAATAAATAAGAAAAATTTGCATTGACTAATTTACCAATAAAAATGTCTTGTTTTAATCTCTTACACCCTTGAGACCTCCAGAAAAGGCACCTAAACCCGAAATACTATTTTCATTTCCCTTAAAGTTACTGTAGTTCTATTCAAATAATTCTACAATGAATATTTGAAATTTGAGGAGTGAGTTTATGAGAGGGAGGGCTTTTTCAGCTTGGGGATGGGAGAAACTGGTTTAGTCAAAACGATTGAAAGGTTGGGGAAAGAGCACCTCGACCACGAGGGTGAACCTTAACACAAAAATATCCATTGTAAACTAATGCAGAAAAATTGAAGTGTAAACAGATGGGAGAACATTGACTAAAATGGAGAAAAGAGCAATTTAAATTTGCAAATGAAATCAGATTTTGTATTAAATTCTCGAGCACTGGATGTTATAAAAATCAACTAATTTAACTTGTACATAATTCAGAATGAATTCCAATATTTAAGTGCAGTAAATTTTGATTATTATTACAGCTTGAATACGATCAGGTATGGAAACACAATTTTTTGCATTATTCTGGTGTAATTTCTGTAATCTGCATTTGTTTGACAGTTTCTCTTATTCAGAATTGAGTTCGAATATTCGAGATTATCCATTCCTGACCAATATCGTAAGTATGTGTGTATACACATATGTTTAACAATTTTAATTATCACATTTATTGATATGAACTTTCAATATAAGTATAATAAATTACCTCATGAGAAATAAGTAAATTCCCATCACATGACATCGGTACTTCTAATGATAATGTGCTCCTAATAGCCTTAACATAGATATGAGAAAGACAAAATTAATAATTAATGTTAATAATTTATGTCAATATTTAGACATTCACACAAGAAATTATTCTATTATTAAGATTTTTTACAATTATAAGAAAAATGTACGTATATATATATATATATATATACATTGTCGTTTACACACACACACACATTTTATATATCTATATAAGAATATATATGAATAAGCTGAGAGCTTTTATTATAGGTATAATTACACAAAAAGTGAAATTATTATCAAGCTTAAACTTATTTTTATTTGACAGTAGTTTATCATCAACTGGTTAAATATTTCAATATCTGTAACAATAGAAATATTACTTTAAACATTATTTTTAAAATATAATTAAACTTTCTACCTAAACATTTGAGCAATCATAATTTCTTGCACTAATTTTTCATTACAGTATTTGTAATTAATCATATATCAGTTAATGGCAAATAATTAAAAGCTTATTAAGATTAATATATTAAATAATAATGAATAATATTTTGTCACAGTGTTTGTTATTAAAACTGTCTCAAACGTTCTAACGATTCTTATGAAAATTTATGGTGTATATATGTGGTAG